>PVIH01005834.1:97319-118826 GCA_004025045.1 Sigmodon hispidus
TGGATGATATCTTTTATGCATTGTTGTATACGGTTAGCCAAAATTTTGTTAAGAATTTTCGCATCAATATTCATGAGGGAAATTGGTCTGTAATTCTCCTTCTTTGTTGTGTCTTTGAGTGGCTTGGGTATTAGGGTGATTGTAGCCTCATAAAAGGAATTTGGTAATATTCCTTCAGTTTCTACTGTGTGAAATAGTTAGAGGAGTAACGGTAGTAATTCTTTTTTGAATGTCTGGTAGAATTCGGCACTGAAACCATCTGGACCAGGGCTTTTATTTTTGGGGAGGTTTTTAATGACCACTTCAATTTCCTTAAGGGTTATAGGCCTGTTTAGGTAATTAATCTGATCTTCATTTAATTTTGGCACATGGTACCTGTCCAGAAAGCTGTCAACTTCAAGGTTTTCCTTTTTGTGGAATACAGTTTTTCAAAGTATGATCTGATAATCCTCTGGATTTCCTGGGCGTCTGTTGTTACATTCCCATTTTCATTTCTGATTTTGTTGATTTGAACACACTCTCTCTCTGTTTTTGGATTAGTTTGGCTAAGGGCTTATCTATCTTGTTGACTTTCTCAAAGAACCACGTCTTAGATTCATTGATTCTTTGTATTGTTCTTTTTGTTTCAATTGTATTGATTTCAGCTCTAAGTTTGATTATTTCCTGCCATACAATCCTACTAGGTGAGTTTGCTTCTAATTGTTCTAAGGCTTTCAGCTGCTCTGTTAGGACTCTAGTGTGGGATTTCTCAAGGTTTTTCATATAGGCATCTAGCTCTATGAATTTTCCTCTTAAGACTGCTTTCATTGTGTCCCACAAGTTTGCATACGTTGTAGATTCATTTTCATTGAATTCTAGGAAGACTTTGATTTCTTTCTTAATTTCTTCCTTGACTCAGAGATGGTTCAGCTGAGTGATGTTTAGTTTCCATGAGTTGGTAGGCTTTATTTGGGTTTTGATGTTGTTGAGCTCTATCTTTAGACCCTGGTAGTCCAATATGTTACAAGGGATTATTTCCATTTTTTTTTGTTTCTGTTGATATTTGCTTTATGACCAATTATGTTGTCAAATTTCAAGAAAGTTCCATGAGGAGCTGACAAATATGTATATTCCTTTGCCTTTGGGTGGAAGGTTCTGTAGATATCTATTAAATCCATTTGCATCATAACCTCTTTTAGATTCCTAGTTTCTCTGTTGAGGCTCTGTCTGGTTTATCTATCCAGGGTTGAAAGTAGGGTATTGAAGTCTCCCACTATTAGGGTGTAAGAATTGATGTGGGATTCGAGCTTTAGCAGTGTTTCTCTTATATAAGTAGGTGCCCTTATATTAGGGGCATAAATATTTAAGATTGAAATTTCCTCTTGACCAATTTCTCCTGTGATGAATCAGTAGTGACAATCTTGGTCCCTTTTAACTGCTTTTAGCTTAATGTCTACTTTTTTAGATATTAAGATTGCAACCCCTGCTTGTTTCTTAGGACCGTTTGACTGGAAAATCTTTTCCCAACCCTTTATTCTAAGCCTGTGTCTGTCTTTGCAGTTGAGGAATGTTTCCTGTAGGCAACAGAAGGATGGCTTCCTTTTGCATCATAACCTCTTTAGACTCCTTATTTCTCTGTTGAATCTCTGTCTGGTTGACCTATCCAGGGTTGAAAGTGAGGTCTTTAATTCTCCCACTATTAGGGTGTAAGAATTGATGTGGGATTCGAGCTTTAGCAATGTTTCTTTTACATAGATAGGTGCCCTTATATTAGGGGCATAAATATTCAGGATTGAAATCTCCTCTTGACCAATTTTTCCTGTGATGAATAAGTAATTACCGTCTTGGTCCCTTTTAATTGCTTTTACCTTAAACTCTACTTTTTAGATATTAGGTTGGCAACCTCCACTTGTTTCTTAGGATCATTTGACTGGAAAATCTTTTCCCAACCTTTTACTCTAAGCCTGTGTCTGTCTTTGTGGTTTAAGTGTGTTTCTTGTAGGCAACAACAGAAGGATTGCTTCTGTTGTTGTATCCATCTTGTTAGTGTGTGATGTTTTATAGGAGAGTTGAGTCCATTGATAGTAAGGAATATTAGTGACCACTCATTGGTATTTCCTGCCATTTTTTGGTGGTAACTTGTTTGTATTTCCATTCTCTGGAGTATTCTTCTGTGGAATTATTGATTGTTTGTGGTTTCATGGGTGCATCTGGGGTCCTTTGGTTGGAGTTTTCCCTCTAATACTCTCTGTAGTGCTGGTTTGGTAGATAGATATTGTTTCAGTCTGACTTTGTCATGAAATATCTTGCTAACTCGATCTATGGTGATTGATAATTTTGCCAGGTATCATATTTTAATTTGGCAGCCATGCTCTTTTAGCGTCTGTATAACTTCTGACCAAGCCCTTCTAGCTTTCATCGCTTCCATTGAATAGTCAGGCGTTATTCTGATGGGTCTGCCTTTTTATGTAAGTTGGCCCTTTTCTTTTGCAGCTCTTAAAATTTTTTCTTTGTTCTGTATGTTTTGTGCCTTGATTATAATGTGGCATGCTGATGTTTTTTTGGAATTATATATCTATTTGGCATCCTGTAAGCTTCTTGTATCTTTATAGGCATTTCCTTCTTCATGTTAGGGATGTTTTCTTCTATGATTTTATTGAAAACATTATCTGTGCCTTTAAGTTGATATTCTTCTCCTTCTTCTATTCCTATTTTTCTCAAGTTAGGTCTTTTCATTGTGTCCCAGATTTCCTGATCATTTTGAGTTATGGCTTTTTTGGTTTTAGTTTTTTTGACTGATATATCTATTTGAGCTACTGAGGCTTCCACTTCAGAGATTCTATCTTCCATCTCTTGAACTCTGCTGGTTAGGCTTGTATCTGTGGTTACAGCTTTTTTTCTTCAGGTTTTCTATTTCCATCTTTTCCTCATTTTATACCTTTTTTACTGCTTCTATTTCAGTTTTTAGTTCCTGGCATGTTTCTTTCATTTTTTGGTTTACTTTTTCTTGCTTTTCTTTCATAGATTTGTTAACCTCTTTCTATTTTTTGTTTGTATTTTCTATTTCTTTAAGGCAATTTTTCATATCTTCTTTGAGAGTTTCAGTGATCACCATAAAGGAATTTTTGGTCTTGCTTCCTTCTGTTTCTTCTTTATTGCTCAGTTCAGGTCTTATAGTTGTAGGACTGCCAATTTCTTCTGGAGTTACCTTGTTATTCTTTATATTATTATATATATTTTTGCACTGGCGTCTGCCCATGGCTTCAGTGGTTCATGATTAGGTGGCTCCTGGTCAGTTGTGGCACTCGGGCTTATGTGTGTCCTGTCACCTCTGAACAAAAAGTCTGCTCAATATCTACCTCTGTTCTGGGCAGGGGACTGAATTTCAAGACTTCAATCCTTCTCTGTTCGAGCAGTTGGATGTGGTGTGGCCATGCAAGTTCGCTTAGCAGCAGCTGGCAGGACCCTGACAGCCAAAGTTTATCTCTGTCTCCTACAAAGTGTGTGGGGACATGCTCCACATACAGCACCTGGTCCTGGAACTGAAACCTGACTGGGACACAATTTTCACTGGCAGGAATTTAGGCACTGGGGCCTGCTGAGCCCACCTCACCTTTGTGCGGAGTCCCTGTTTCCTTTTCATTTTTATGTTCAGGTCTTGAAGCTATAGAGGTACTTGCTTCTTCTAGTGATGTCTTATTGATCTTTGTGTTGTTATGTGTATTCTTGTACTGACATCTACCCATTGTGTCCTCAATTCACACTTGGTTAATTCTTGGTCAGTTCTTGGTCAGCTCTTAGTGAGTTGTGTTCTGAGGACTTTTAATCAGCTGTGTGTTCAGCTGGTCAGCTGTTCTCATGAGCTCATAGTGCTATTTTGCCAGCTGTAGACTGGGAGGACACTCCTCTAGGAGAGGAAGTCACTCCTTGACCTCTCACCTCTCAGTTGTGTACCCAGGGACTCAGCTGTTCCTGTGCAGCCATATGTCACCTGTGGTCTGGGTGGACTGTGGACTGAAGTGGAGGTCACTTCTTGACCTCTCAACTCTCAGCTATGCCCCCAGCAAATCTGCTGCTCTGATGCTACTACCACTCCAGCAAATTAATAAAATTTTTGAGTGTGGGTAACAGAACACAGGTCATTCCCAAAAGAGAATATCTTTCACTATGTTGTGGTTTTCCAAGTTGGCTATGTTCTCTGCTCAGTTTCCTGAAGAAGCACAAACAGCACACCACACAAACCTCTGACCATTATTTTTGTCTTAAAAAAAAACCTTGAACAGACTATTCCTTTAAAAAAATTTAGTCATTATTATTATGTATATTTAAGTACGAAGGTAATTTCCAATCCAGACATCCACATACAATGTTTTACCTTTGCTTTTATTCTTCTACTACTTTATTTTGTTTTTTAAAAAGAAGGTATATACACCAGCCTTATGATCAGTTAAAATTTGGCATGGTGAGGCATTCCCAGATCCATGTTTGAGTATTCACTTCTTTACTCTCTTATCCTTATATATGTTTTGGAAGATATACAGTATTTACTAAAAAGCCATGTAACTTTGGATTAGCTCCTTAAATTTAGCATGCCAGATGGAAGTAAATTTTGTATCATCAGACCTTACTGTCAGCAAGGTTGCACTATATATTTAATAAATCTGATTCTACAAATTAGTTTCACCTCCCTTGTGCAGGTGTGAATTCTGGATCTGAGAGAAGTTATTAGAAAAGATAATCTTCTCTTGAAGGGTAGACATTCAGAAGTAAGATATATTGGAATATGCACTAATTTTCTTCAATCTCCATTGCTGCCTTTTGCAACATGTACAAACGAGAATGAATGATTCCTTTAGCTAAATGTAAAATATTTCCACCTGTGTACCTCATATATTTATACTGATTCTTGAATTTAATTTTTTATTTTTAAATTTTTGTTAAGAATTTTATACATGTGTACTATATTTACATCAATCCCAATCTTCCCTCTAAAATTTGTGTTTTTAAATTATTATTGCACATATGTTGTAGAATATCATTTTAAGCTATACCCTCTGTCTGTGCTCTAGAACATTTGTTTAATGATGCAAAGGTGTATTCCATTTTTTTGAGTAAATAAAATTTACCTGTAGTCAGAAGGGTGAGTCAGTTGTCAGGAAGTAGTAGGGAGGAGCCCAGTGAAAAGGAATTTTAAGTGTAGGCCAACACAGAAGAGTATAGAAGATGTGGGCTCTGGGGAAGACACAAGCAAGGAAAGGAGGTAAGATGCTTATTATTCAACATCTCTGAGGAGCAGGAACCACCTCAATCTTTGAATCTGAAAGAGCTCTTTGCCTATCACCTATCTCCCCACTCCAGTGCTCAAAGGACCAGCCTATCCCATGTAATCACCCACCACCACCACCCCTGTGGTGACTTCTCTCTCTCTTCAGCTTTGGCCTGCCCCCCCACCACCACCACTCCAGGTGCATGTGTTACTCAGTCCCAACCAAACGGTAGAGCTCTCCCTTCCTCTCGACACAGTAGGCTTAGTCATGAAGATGGAGCCTCTGAACAATCTCCAGGTGACTGTGAAGAACAACATTGATGTCTTCTACTTCAACACCCTGTACCCACTGTATGCCTCTTTGTGGAGGATGGGAAGATGGACCGGCAGATGTTCTTGGCCACACGGAAAGACTTTCTCAACCAGAACGAAGCCCAGTTCCAGATCAGAGACTGCCCGTTCAACACAGAGACTGCAAGCAACTAGCTGCAAAGCAGTAACATTTTCACTGTTGCCAAGAGGAATGTGGAGGGCCAGGAAATGCTCTACCAGTCTCTGAAGTTGACCAACAGCATCTGGGTTCGGGCAGAGCTGCGGATCCAGCCAGGGAATCCCAACTTCATGCTGTCCCTGAAGTGCGGAGCACCAGAGGTATCCCAGCATGTCTACCAGGCCTATGAGACTATCCTCAAGAACTGAAGTCCTTCCAGCATCCACCCCAGTCTTCTGCCAGCCGTATCATGGAGACCCTGTGGGTGGCAGTACCTCCTCCTCTCTTTGGGGAAAGGACAAGTGGTCTCCTTACCACCCAGGAGGCTCTCTTGATCCCAACTGAGGGCGGGAGCAGGACCACGCCCCCTCCTGGAGTGAAACCTGTGCACCTCAAGTGGCTGTTTCCATTGGTATTGATGTGGGATTAAAGGAAATGGGGCCAACACAGCAGCAGAAGCTGGACAGAAAGCCACAGGGTGCTCTTGTCCTTTGCCCTGGGGGTGAGCATGGAACTCCCCTTGTAGTCCCAGCCCATAATCCCTGCCCTGTTTTCCCACTGAGCCTGTCTTGGGTAGAGTCTGGGTACCAATTTTGCTGCTCTGTCACAGTCTTGGGACTCAGGAGGCTGGATGTGATGGACAGAGATGAGACCAGAGGAGCAACCTGGGCCAGTACCATCCACCCCATATACACCAGTTGGTGCTCTGTGGCTGCCTGCATGGTCCACAGCCCTCTGGAATTCTGTTCCCTTGTGCCCTAGAGGATGTTCACTGCCTACAAAACATTCTTTGGTGTTCCCTCTGTGACTTTTAGAACAGAAATAGGGTTAAAGGTGGAGCAAGTGGCAGTGAATGCTTCTGATGTGGAGCTCCTGTGGGTTCTCTGGCATCTGCTGCTCTCCCCTGGCTCCCAGCCTCAGTGTGTGTAACAGTGATAGGTTTTACTGTCACTTCAATTTGATAATAAAGAGTCTTTGCTTTTGGCAGTCATGCACACTTCTTTTCCTCTACAAAGAAAGAACAGCCTAAGAAACTGCTGGGGATGGCTGACCCTGCAGTAATTAAATCTAATACGTATAAATAGAAAATATATATTGTATGTTTACTCTTATTTTCAAAAAGATAAAACTAATAAAAATGATGACATCAAAAAAATATTCTCTAGAGGGACAGGGATTTAGGTTAGTTCTTTTCATAGCCAGTGCCTGAGGGAGCAGAATCCCCTGAGGCTGCAGCTCTTGTGGCCAAACCACTGCTTGTAGCAATGGAGTTACAGTTTCTAATTAAGACAGCCATAGCTTAGAAGGCAACAACAGTTTAAAAATAGGGAAATACAATACATACAGATAGATAGATAGATAGATAGATACATACATACATACATACATACATACATACATATACAAGTGTGTGTGTGTGTGTGTGTGTGTGTGTGTATGTAAAATTCAGACCTGCTGAGTCACTTTAGTGGTGTTCATATGTCTAGGCATTTAAGTCATTTATTGATGATTGAATAACTTATCAATAATCTCATCATTTGGGAAGATTAATTCTCCCTCTCTCCATATCCATTCATTGCCTGTAATTCTTCATCTGAGGAGACAGTCATGAGATTTTCCTCATTTATGTTATCATGTCAACTGATATTGTTATTGTTTTGGTCTTGTTTTGGCAAATACAGAAGATATTGCCTCACAGCAGACATAGCAATCTTCTGGCTTTTTTAATCTTTTCACCATTTCTATGATATTTTATGGGCTCAGTTTGAACAAGAAACATGAAGAGAAACCTAAAGAGATGTGATAGCTACAATATAATTTCTTAGCACCCATCAAAACTTTTATTATATTATACTTACAGTTTTGTATCATTATTTTATTAGATATTTTGACATTCAAAACCAAGAATTGTTTGTTTCTTCCTACAGTTTTACTTATATCTGGCCCCCTTTCTGTCTATAATAGACAATAAAATTGAAAAGTAAAATAAAAGACTGGTTGTGTCAAATTGTACTAGATCATTAAAAGAAATATTTTGTTAATACATGCTATAGAGATTAGATAATTTGAACCTAATTACAAAGCATTATGGTTAATAATAAATAACAGTAAAGCAATGGAAAATATGTAAGAATATTAAAAAGTATATATCAAAACCTGAAGAAACATGTGTCACTCAACATGGAATATTTTTCCTTTTTTATTTTTTTAAATAGATTTTATCTCATACGATATAATCTGATCACAATTTTCTTTTCCTCCATTTTTCCTAGTTCTTTCCACCTCCCCTCTCTACTACTCCTTTATTTCATTTTGAAAAACCTGCAGGCCTCTGCAGGCCTCCAAAAGAGTATAGCAAAGTAAGGCAAAAAGAAGATCCGTAATACAAGGCAAAAGTCCTCATATGGAAGCTAAATGAGGCAACTCAATAGGAGGAACAGTTTTAAGAAGAGGCAAAAGAATCAGAGACACCCCCTATCACACTGTTAGGAGTCTCACAAAAAAAGGTCACCAAGCTAACAGCCATAACATATATACAGAGAACCTGGTGCGGAAGCATGTAGCTCTTTAGCTTGATGCTTCAGTATCTGTGAGCCCATATGTGCCATGCTTAGTTAACTCAGTGGGCCTTGTTCTCCTGGTGTTCTCCATTCCCTCTGACTCCCACAATCTTTTCTTTCCCTCTTCTGAGGAGTTCCTTGATCTCTAATATGAGAGATCCAGTGGTGACCATCAATTTAGACTCTCTCTCTCTCTCTCTCTCTCTCTCTCTCTCTCTCTCTCATATCTGGCTATGGATTTCTGAACCCCATTTCATCTGCTATCAGAGGAAACCTCTCTGATGACAACTACACAATGTACTACTGATCTATGAGCATTGAATTTTTTAAGATCAGTTTTATTTGGTTCTACACTACATCCCTGGGCTATCTAGTCTCCAGTCTTTGGTCTTTAAGGCAGTTAAAGGCATGGGTCTCTCATGGATTGGGTCTTAAGTTAAACCAAGCATTTTGGGGACATTTCCATAAGTTCTATTCCATATTTGTCCCAGCATATTATGCAGGCACGACAAAGAGGTCTTATGGCTGAGATGGTATCCATGTTTTTTTTTGTTTTGATTTGTTTTTTATTTTCATGCCTTGCAGAGCACCTTCTTAGCCAAAAAGATTAGAACATAGGAATGAAGGCTCCACACAGGTACCAACAAAATGTCTCCACATTGAATAAGTTGTGTGGATGCTGTCCTACACAATGGGGACTCAGTGGGAATATTCAGCATGACCTTCTGTTCTAGTATCAGCCTGGGTTGCTTAGGGATCTTCATGGAAAAGACTTGACCAACAAGTTAACAAAAAGTTAACAAAAAGAAACACAGTCACAACACTGAAAGCTTTTTCTGGCTACTAGAAATGAACAGTTCAGCCTTTGTATCCTCCATGAGTAGGAGTACTCACAAGGGTCACCCTTATATATGTTAGAAAGTTTCCACTACAATAGATTTTTAAATGCCCCCAAATTCCGGTTGTATCTCCCCACATGCTCTCCCTCCATTTCTTCCCTTACCTTATGCCACACACTCCTGTCCCCATTTAACCCCAGTTTACTTGTAAAATCTACTATATTTTCTCTTCCCAGGAAGAGCCGTGCTTCCCTAGAAGAGCCATCTTCTTTAACCTCTCTGGGTGTAAAGACTGTAATTTGATTATCATATACTTGGTAGCTAATATCCATTTATAAGTGAGTACATACCATATTTATCTTTCTGGGTCTGTGTTACCTTAGTCAGGATAATTTTTCTACTTTTATTCAAATTCCTGCAAACATTTCATGTCATTGTTTTAACAGATAAATAAAACTGCATTTTTTAATTTTACCACATATTTTAACTATTCTCTAGTTGAAAGACATTTATATTGCTTCCAGTTTCTGGTTATTATGAATAAATATACTATAAATGTAAGTGAGCAAATGTCTTTATAATAGGATGGAATGTCCTTTGGGTGTATGCCCAAGAGTGTTTATAGCTGAGTTTTAAGGCAGATCAATTTCCAGGTTTCTGAAGAACTGTCATATTGATTTCCATAATGGATATAAAAGTTTGCCCTATCAAAGCAATAAGGAAGTGTTTCCCTTGCTCTACGTCCTCTCCAGCATTAGCTGTCACTTGTGTTATTGGTTATTTCCATTTTAACAGGTAAAATGGAAAATCAAAGTTATTTTGATTTTCATTTCCTTGATGGTTAAGGATATTGAACATTTCTTTAAGCATTTCTCAGTCATTTGATATCCTTCTGTTGAGAATTCTCTTTATAGATCTGTACTTCATTTTTAACTGGATTATATTTGTCTTATTATATCTAATTTCTTAAGTTTTTTATACATTTTGGATATTAGAGCTCTATTAAATGTGGAGTTAATAAAAATCTCTCCCTATTCTGTAGGTTTCCTCTTTGATCAATAGCATCTTTCCATTTATGAATTGTTGATCACAGTATCTACACTATCAGTGTTCTGTTCAGAGACATTTCCTGTGCTAATACATACAAGGTTGTTCCCTATATTCTCTTCTATCATGTTCAGTGTGTCTGGTTTTATGCTGAGGTCTTTGGTCCACTTATTCTTGAGTTTTGTACAGAGTGATGAACATAGATCTATTTTTATGCTTCCATATGCAGACATTTGTTTTGACTGGCCCCACCTATTAAAAAAGTTCTTTTCCCAGTAGGCATTTCTGGCTTTTGAGGGGGCTACCACTCAGCTCACAAATAAATAAACTCATAGTCTTATTATTACTTATGAATGTCTGCCCTTAGCTTGACTTGTTTCTAGTCAACTTTTCTTAACTAATTATCCCATTTAGCTTTTTACTTTGGGCTCTTACTTTTCTCTATTTTTGTATATCTTTTCTTTCTTCTTATTCTGTATCTGGCTATGTTGCTGATTGGCTGACCCCTGAAGTCCTCTTCTCCTTCTTTTTATATTTCTTTATCCTCTTCTTTCAGATTTATTCTTCTATATATTTTCTCTGATTGTCAACCCAGACCTTCCTATCTCCTGTCCCATAAGTGAATATTCAGCTCTTTATTAGGGTAATCAGGTGTTTTAGACAGGCAAAGTAACACAGTTTCACAGACTTAAACAAATGCAACATGTCTTTGTATCATTAAATAAATGTTTCATGGTATGAACACATGTAAAATTATATTCTCCAACAAATGAGGTACTCATAGGTATATAAATTTATGTCTGGGTCTTCAGTTTGATTTCATTTATGAACCTGACTGGTTTTATAAAAAAAAAAAAATCATCAAAAAAAAATAAAGTATATCCAAGTGAAGTACATGGCAAAAATAACCAAAATGAGAGCTTAAATTTGTAAAATAAAAGCAAGTAAATAATATGTGTACTCCACTAAACTTGCAAAAATGAAAAAAGAAATGAATAAGCTTTTGATAGAATTCACTTACCAAAGCTAAATCAAGATAAACCATTTAAATAGATCTTTAAGCTCTAATGGCATAGAAGCAGTTACTAAAATTCTCTCAACAAATACAATCCCAGGGCTAGGCACTGTTAGGACAGAATAAAACCAGACCTTCAAAGAAGAGTTAGTGCCAAAACTTTTCAAATTATTTTAAAAATGGAAGCAGAAGGAACATAGCCATGTTCATTTTATGAGGGCAAAGTTACTCTGGTATCCAAATCAAAAATAGACTCTTTATGAATGTATATGCAAAAGTACTCAATAAAATGCTTTCAAACTAAATTCAAGAATACATAAGAAGGATCATCCAGCATGATCAAGTAGACTTCATTCTGGAGATGCAGGGATAGTTCAACATATGGAATTTTGTCACTGTACATATAAACATCCTGAAAGAAAAAGCTCCATAATTATTTTATTAGACACAGAAAACCCTTTGACAAAATCCAATACCTCTTCATGATAAAAATTCTAGGTAGATGAGGGATACAAAGGACATACCTGAGCATAATAAAAGCAAATTACAGCAAGTATTTGGCCAACATTAAACTAAATAAAGAGAAATGTAAAGCCAATCCACTAAAATCAGGAAAAAGTTAAGGTTGTTCACTCATTTCTCTTCTGTTCTATGTAGTAGTTGAAGTTTTAGCTAGAGCAATTAGTTAACTGATGGAGATCAATGGGATGCAAATTGTAAAGAAAAAAGACAAAGTAGCATTATTTGTAGATGATGTGATAGCATATACAACTGAGTCTAAAAATTCCACCAGGGAACTCCTACCTCTCATAAACACTTTCAGCAAAGGGGTTGGACACAAAATTAACTAAAAAAAATATAAGTAGCTCTCCTATTTACAAATGACAAATTATGAACAAATTTTCCTTTAGTAAACATGAGAATGTAGCTTGAGTTCACATAAACTATTATGCACTAGCAATAATGAGAAAAATATAAAATACACTGTAACTTTAAATCATATTGTTCTCTGAAGTGAAGTGATAAGGTTATAGAACTTGAATTATCTTGATTCAGTAATTGTGACTGTATCTATGAAGTTTTTCAAAGTCACTTCTTTAAGATCAAAGTAGACTATCATTATAAATAATTTACCTTATCTTATTTTCATTTCTTATAATGAACACAAAACCATAACAATATCTATTTAAAAAACAGGAACCTCCTGAGGCTACTATATCCAGTAATTAGCAAGGAACCTATCATATATTACACAATTTTTCTTCCCAAATGCTCTGTGACATTGGAAATTGTAGGTACACTCTGTGATAGGTTCATATTTAGATTAACATCAAGTTTTGCTTTCATATAAGGCCTCTATCTTGTTTCTCATAAAATGCTAGTTTATTCATTATTCAAATATAGACACATAAACATACATATCCAGCACACATATGTGTAAAGAAATACTGAATATATCAAATATTATGTAATCCATATTTTAAATATTATTTATCCTTTAGATTAATTTATATAACTAATCTGAACCATATCAAATGCCAACATTTGACAAAATAAATTCAAGAAAAGTATATATATATATATATATATATATTCCTCACATTCAATAAAACTTGCATTATAGTTCAGAATGTCATAGAAAGATTTATAGGAAAAGTTTAGATAGTGAAAAGTTACGTGAAAAAAAGCTGTAAGAGAGAGATGGTTAAATGTAGATATATTTTTAAATATAATATATATACAGAATACCAGTTTGATATTATTTTCATTAAATAGAAGGATTTCATATTTCAAAGGCATGTGAGTTCTTTGGTGACTCAAAAAACAGTTACTGTTATTCAGGTATTTAAATTCAAACAGCAATACAACCATCTTGAAAAATAAATTAAAGCCAACAAAATGTAATAAAAATTTTTGACAAAACACTGCATAGGATATTGGTACATTTTGAGACTGGCTCTAAAATCTGATGAGAATAAAAAAATAAAAATAATAACGAAAAGCTAAATACAGGCCATTTTATCAACTCATGGAAATGGCTGGGCAAAGCACACTGTTTATGAATTTCTCTGGATGAGGAATATTGGAAGCCTGTTACTAAAATTTACTAAATAAGAAGACAAAAAAATATGCTCAACTAAACAGTTTATTAAAATTAGAATTGCTTTGACTGTAAACTTCTAGACATATTCAGAAGTTGTTACTTGTGAAAAGAACTTAAATTGATAACAAAAAGATACACGCACACACACACAATACAATACTATGCACTCTTTCAAAATGGAAAATCCTGTCCCTTTTGACAAGTGATGACTCTGAAAGACATTAGACTAAGTGACAAAAGCAAAGTACAGAAAAAGAAATATGTTGTATCTCAATTTCATGTAGGACAATAATGTTAAGCTCAGAAGAAAGTGAAGGCTACCAGAGACTAGAATCAGTTATAAAGAGGATGCAAAGTTATTGATGAAGAGGTTCATCGTCATAGGTAAGAATTGTTCTTGAGACAAGTTGCACAAGATAATAGGGAGGGTAAAAAACAAACCACACTGTAGATTTCAAAATAATCAAGAAAACAAACTCTATCTTATTTAAAAGGCATTTGGTAAGAGGATGTATATTTTAATCTTTCCTGAAGTACAACTCTATCAACTGCTGTGTTTCTTTGCTTGTTAAATGTTTGAACAAATAATGTTTGTAGAGACCTTTTAGATGTGACCTCTAAGACTTAAGATGAATTTTTTATATTGCATGTTCAGAGATTTGAAATATATACTTTAACATTTGAGTCAGTTACCTTCCATAGTAAAAATATTACTCCCACACTCCAAGGAAGAGTGCAAGAAGAAACAATTCTATTTCAGAAATGAGTTTTTCAAAAACAACTTTAGTTCAATCCATCAGTATTTTCCTAGGTCTCTGGATGATCTAACTTCTGTGTCCTAGTTCTCCATTCAGTGTTAGGGGAGGGCTACTCTCATGGTATGTCATGATATGGGTTTCAGTCTAGGCCTGTCAATGGTTGGACACTCTCACAGACTGTCAGCCTTATCCCAGCACATTCCTGAGGCTAGACAGATTGTAGGTAAAAGGTTATATGGCTAGTTTGGTGTCCCATTTTTGCCACTTGAAGTTTTGTCTGGTCACAGGAGGTGGCCAGTTCAGACAACATATCCTATTTTGCTAGGAGTCTCAGCTGCAGTCATCCTTGTACATTTCTGAAAGTTTACCTTCCACCATGTTTCTCTCTTACCCTGAAATGACCCCCCTTTCCAGTCACCTCTTTCACTACTCCATCTCTACCCCTGCCCACTTGGTCCCAAATGTTCCCATCCCTACTCCACCCCAAGTTCACACACAAAATCTTTTCTATTTCCCCTTCCGAGGGAGATCTTAAGTATTCCCCTTAAATCTTCTTTTTTTTTTTTAACCTAATCTCTCTGGGTCTGTGGATTATTCTTTATTTTATAGTAATTCTAATTACTGCAATGCTAATAAATTGTAAGTGCTAATATTCACTTAAGTGAGTACATACTAAGTTTCCTTCTGGATCTGAGTTGACTCACTTAAAATAACATTTTGCCTTCAAATTTCAAATTTAACAGTTGGATAATATTCCATTGTGTAAATATACCACATTTTCTTTATCTATTCATCACTTGACAAACATTTAGGTTCTCAGGTACTGGCTGGGAATAAAGCTGCTCAAACATAGTTGGGTAAAGGATCCTGTGGTTTAATTGAACACCCTTTGGGTGTATGCCAAAGAGTGGTATAGGTGATAAAAATCTCAATTTTATAAGTAACCACCACATTTATTTCAAGTAGTGTATACGTTTACACTTTCACAATCAATGGAGGAATGCACCCCTTGCTCCACATTCCCTGCAGCCTGAGCTGTCACTTGTGCTTTTGATCTTAGCATCTCTGACAGGTGGAATATGAGAGTTGTTTTTATTTGCATTTCTTTCATGGGTAAGGGTGTTAAAGTACTTCTTAACCATTTGATATACTTCAATAGAATATTCTCTGTTTAGATCTATACCCCATTTTTAAATTAATTGTTAGGTTTATGATGTCTAGTTTCTTGTGTTGTTTATTTATGTTGGAAATCAGTCCTCTATCACATGTGGGGTTGTTGAAGATTATTTCCCATTTTGTATGCTGGTGTTTTTGGGGGGTTGTTTTATTTTTTGCTTGTTTTGTGTTTTTTCTTATCGATGGTTTCCTTTGCCTTACAGAAGCTTTTGAAGTTTTATGAGACCCCATTTATTCATTGTCAATCTGAGATTCTGTGCTATTCAGGAAGTTGTCTCCTGCTCCAAATTATTTAAGGCTATTCTCCACTTTGTCTTCTATCAGGTTCAGCATATCTGGATTTATGTTGAGGATTTTTTATCTTTGATGTTGAGATGTGTTTTTTATATGCAGCAGATGGATGGATCCTGTTTTGATATCCATTCTGTTAGCCTGTGTCTTTTTTATCAGTGCACTGAGTCCATTGATACTGAGAGATATTAATGACCACTGATTTTTTGTTCCAGTTATTATGTTAGTGGTGGTGGTGATGGTAGTATGTGTGTGTGTGTGTGTGTGTGTGTGTGTGTGTGTGTGTGTACAGGTACTTCGATTCTTTAGATTTTTTTAGGTGTGAGATTATCTAGTACCTGTGTTTACATGGGTATAGAAAACTTTCTTGGAATAGTGAAGAGGAAGAAAGGTGACTGGAGTTATGTGAAGCAGACACAGGTGGTGTGGAAGACTATCTTACCTGTGGTACAGGAGGTTGGCCTGGTTGTTCTTATGTTTAAAAAAAAAATGTGAATAACTTCCATTCCTTTCTTTGTTGTAAGAATGTTACATAAAACATATATTGATATATGTGGAATGATACAAAATTAACTCAAAAAATCAATAGCCCTCATATATACAAATGATAAATAAATTGAAAAAATCATGGAAATATCAATTATTACAACAGCCACAGTTAACATAAAGTATCTTGAGGTAACTAATCAAACAAGTTAAAGACCTATATGAAAATAACTTTATGAATTCTATTCAATAACAAACTAGATTTCAGTTAAACAAACAAACAAAAAGTATTAAGAAAAAGATTCCATGGATCCATGTGTGATGATACATGCTCTTTTTTATTATTTTAATATTTCTCAATCCTCTCCCCCAGGTACAGTCCCCTAGAAAAAAGCAGACCTTCCAGGGATATCAGTTGAACATGGCAGAACAAGATACAATAAGATCAAGAACAAATTCTCACATGAAGCCTGGGTCAGAAAACCCAGTAGGAGGAAAGAGGTCCCAAAAGCAGGCAAAAGAGTTACACCCCCATTCCTACTGTCAGAAGTTCCCCCAAACACCAAGCCAACAACTATAACATATATGCATAGAACCTGGAACAGACCCATGCAGGCTCCATAAATACTGCTTCAGTCTCTGTGAGCACCTGTACATCCTCTTAATTAATTCTGCAGGCTGTGCTCTCAGGATACCCTTCACCCCTTTGCTTCCTATAACTCCTCCTCCCCTGCTGTAGGATGTCCTTTTGTGTACTGTGAATATGTATGTGTTCCTCCCATTGGTTGATAATAAAAGCTGATTTGGCTTCTAGTCAGGGGAAATAAGTCTGTTTGGGAAAGCCAAATGGAGATAGGAAGGGCAGAGTCTGAGCAGACGCTAGCTAGCTGCTGAGGAAGAAGGGCTTGTAGAAAATGAGGTAACAAGTCAGAGCTACATGGCAAAGCATAGATAAGAAATGAGGATTAATTTAAGTGTAACAGCTAGCTAGCAAAAGTCTGAGCCATTGGCCAAGCATTTGATAATTAATATAAGCCTCTGAGTGATAATGTAGAAAGTGTCTGTGGCGTATAGTCAGGCAGATGAGACAGAAAGCCCTGCCTTTCTTTACACTCCTCCTCTTCCCATGGTTCTGTGAGCTCTAAGGGGAAAGATATTTATTTAGATTTACAAAATCCCAATAAATTGACAGTTCATAAAGTGATTCTGCACTATCACATTTTATTGGTATGAACATAGCTCATCTTGAAAGTTTTCCAAAATGCTGCATAACTGATTGATGGAATTACTCCCTAGAGGTAATTGTACCAGCAACTATTGTCATGTCTTTGATGTAGCAGGGCACCTATAATCACCAAAGATGCTGGACACAGCACCTGAACTTTGTATCTACTGTGGATTCTGTCTACCATATCTACTGGAGAGGTGGTTAAAGTGGAACAGCTGGTGCAGATGCTGTGAAATTTGTCCATCTCCATGGAATTTATATATCTCCAGCAAGTCAATTTTGGCTCTGCATTGGGCAAATGAAAAAAGAAGTATTTTCCTACGCAAACCTGAATGGTTCCTGCTCTAGGAAAGCATGATGCTTGTAAAGCTGTGTTGCAAAGAATTTGAATCCCTGAGCACTTTTGTCATCTGCACTTTTGCCATGATGCATATTATTTAAAATTCCTTTTTAGTGTGCAGGTTATGCATGCTTTGAGGGGAGTTTAACATTTTTTCCTGGAAACCCCTGTCTTTGCCTATTTTAACTGAAGTTAAATAATAGAAGAAATCTTAGGCAACTGAGTTCCTCTATCATGTGGCAGCTTAGTTTCAGGCTTTTTTTTTAAACTAATCTGCTATATATTGTATGTAGGTGATAGGTTGTCTATAAGTATTTCATGTTTTATTAATATCAATTTCATAGTGATCTCTTATGAATTTGCATGGCCACCAACTCAATATATATGCACAGAATCTTTTACTTCATTTGTTCTTTAAAAAGAAAACTGCTAGAGGATGTCATTCTATTCTTCAGGCTGCCCTCAAACTCATAGCAATCCAAGTGCTAGACTTACATGCATCAGCCAACACAATGGCCAGAAATATCCAATAAGCCCCCAAATGAAGAATGGTTTCTGTTTCTAACTATAAATTTTAACAAACATTACAGTAAAATCCCCAATGTGATTTGGAGAATCAATAGGGATGTAGATGATATAAAGTTTATTTTTATAGGTTTAGTAGATAATATAATTTCAGAGATCTCACAACATGAAGTATGACATAGGTAATCTGTGCAACTTACTGGTAACTCATTTCATTTGGTAAGCTATTATTAAAATTCAAGTGCATTGAGTGGGAGAGATTTGAATGGGTTAAGAGACAAGAATACTGCCTGAGAATTGGATGACTGGCATTGTGAGAAAGGGTCACACAAAGCCACTTTCTTTACTAAGTGTCAGCTCCAGACTCTCTCTAAATGTCCCAGGGCAAGACCTGGACTACAGTGCCCATATGGGAACACTGAGGATCTGTTGCTTCGCTTTATGTCTGGTTCTCATTAGACTTGGTTTTTTTAAAATAAGGTGCAGAATGTAAGGTGGAATTAGAGGCATTGTAGTTAATGAAGTGCTAAGTATCTCTCTAGGATATTAAGCTTGATGCTGCCTAAAGCTGCCTGGGAGTCTGACACAATGCTGTCTCAGATGTTTAAGTTTTTAGTTATCTGAATCACAAATTACTTTACTCATCCAAATAAATGTCCTGTTTGCTCAAATCTATACCTGCAGTTACTGACTTGAGGGCTATGTGATTTTATTAAATATAAAATATATCACCACATATCCTCTTTGTGTCAAACCTAAAAAAGGTTATAACTAACATAAAATATATATACATATATACAATAGGTACAATAATTATATACAATATATACAAGCAATAATTATATCAGTAAGGTCTAGTCCATTAACAACTGACAAATTCAAAGAAAATATTTTATTATTTATCCTATTTTGATGAATCCAAGGATTTTACCTAATTCACTTCCTATCTAACTTGTATTAGTAATTGATTGAAAACCACCTTTTAATGTCACACAAATGTATATGTTTTAGCTGTTAAGTGAGTTTGTTTTATAAAACTGTCACTAGAAAACTGTAACTATAATTATCTCATCTTCAACTCCCTCAGAGGCCCAAGAAGAAAATAATATTAACTAAACAAGGACATGCAAGCAAGCAACTTTCAAAAAATGTAAAAACTGAAGTGGCTGGCTGCTTGGACAGTCACCCAATGTTCCTCTGCATTGTTGAAGCATCCATTTTTGGCCTTCAGGCCTAGCAAATATAACAGCCTTCTCTGTGAGCAGAATATTCTTTTTTTTTGATTTTGATTTTGAATTTTATTTTTTCCAGACAATTGTTCATTAATATTGCAACACATTTACACATAATCATAAAGCAACAACACATTTCTTATCACAATTAGATTGCACAAGAAGGTAATCTTGGTAATACCATGTTTATATTCAAAAGTATCCAATGAAATGATACCACATGGACCTAGTACGAAACATGAGGGAATGTATAGTATCCTGCAGATAGAGCACAGATCCTAACTTTCACTGAAAGTCAAAATGGAGGTCATTGCTTAATAAGTGCCCACATGCTTCCTATAACTGATTCCTGAGTCAGAAAAACATCACTCCAGAAATCCCTGAAGCCCTTGACCATTGCCAGCCTACTCCCATTGTCAGACCCTCTGCTTTTAACTTAGCGCCATGGTTTCTCTGAATAACAGATTCTATAAAAGACAGAAATGCCAGGGTTTCCTGATTTTTCCAATACAAACTGTTATATGAAGGAGAAGGTAAAAAATGTTTTAAGTACATTATCTATTGGAGTGCTGCACTGAATGAATGAAACTTCAAACACTGAAGAAGAAATGATTCTTCTCTTCAAACCTGAGTAGGCTCAGTAAGTGGCACTAATGTGTTTGTGGAAACCAATAGCTTTCTAATTGTGCTCAAGGGATACTCAAAAGAAGGAGCATAATGCCTTATACTTGAAACCCAGCCAGATTTCTGGGATTAGAAAATTCATGGACTTTAGAAAAGAATCTGGTACTGCCCCCTTCTAGACCAGCACCATTCTTTACTACAATTGTAAACCTTTCCCTTATATCCATAGTTTAGTGTAGCTATGCCCTGTCTCAAAGAAGCCTCTCTTGGCAGCAAATGGAGATAATCACAGAAACCACAACCAGATACAATACAAAGATGAACCAATAATTGGTATCCAAATTCTAATGTATTGATATGTATATCATTTCCTGAATTTATGACTCGGGGAATCATTGGCAGAACGTTTGGGGAATTTTGTCAGAGCAACATTACTAGGAAGTTTGCTTTGGAACAGTGTGCCTTAAAAATGGCTGCATTAACAAGACCAGAGATATGGAATCATCTGGAAGGGAGCATGGTATTAATGGACCTGGAAGGGAGCAAAATTTCATGGGGTCTGACCTCTAGAGATAAAACCACTCAATACTAACTAGAAAGTTAGCCCTTTTCAGGGATGAGCCCCCTTATTGGCCTTCAAACCATATATACACACCAACAATAATAGACTTGGCAAAGCATGGGGGTGTAAAATATGTAACAATAATAATTAAAAATACTGTCAACTTGAGAGGAGGGTCATGAGAGGAAATCAAAGGATCTTGGCTGAGCAGCACTTCAGGGTGGAAGGGGAGGGGGCGGTGATGCAATTCTATCACAACTAAAACATATTTTAATGTTGTAACAAAAAAGTAATATAATTGAATGGCTTGAGTTTTCAAATAATGTTTTGAAAATGCCACCAAGTGTCAACCCTATACACAATGTAACATAGAAAACACTTATGTTAATGAAAAGAGTCCTGATATTGAGGGCAATATTGATATCTCTTAAAGACACTCAGTGTGTTATAGAAGAGAGGATACCTGTTTGTTCTGCAGTCCCTGATCCAAGGAAATGCAGATATATTAAACATATTAAAGCAAATTTGATGGGGAGCCCTGTTTAGAATAACATCTAGCTTTGAGTAGATTCTCTATTTCCTCCTCAATGCTAGGGAGCAGGCACATTATTCTGAACTTGTTTAGTTCATCTCTAGATTTGGATTCTTCTTGTAATAATGAGACTTACTCATCATTTTTAATGTCTTTACTTTTAACAATAAACTATATCACTTGTGTCGTCACTGGAACATCACCCATTTTTATTGCCTAGTTCCAATTTTTTCTTTTCTTTTTTTCCTTTTTTTTTTCTTTTTTTTTCCTTCTTTATTTTGTATTTATCAAAAAAAAACACAGTAAAAAAAAGAATTTAAAATGTGGAAGGGTTAACAATAACTATACAGAGGATAAGAATCATAAGCATGGCTTATCAAGGGTGGAAATACAAATAAGATTGCTACACCTATATTTTCTTTGTGTTCATCTTTCCCTCTGAATTTTTTTTT
>PVIH01005835.1:0-118719 GCA_004025045.1 Sigmodon hispidus
ATTGATCACTGTAGATGGTGAGATGGTGAGTGCTCACTTACTATATGTAGACTGTGAGTGGGTTCAGAGCAGACCCCCGTGATTGATCACTGTAGATGGTGATGCTCACTTACTATATGTAGACTGTGAGTAGGTTCAGAGCAGACCCCCATGATTGATCACTGTAGATGGTGATGCTCACTTACTATATGTAGACTGTGAGTAGGTTCAGAGCAGACCCCCGTGATTGATCACTGTAGATGGGAAACATTCATCCTTTTGTCATTACATCCTGGGAAGAAGGTGTAATTTATTTATAGAAGTCATCAAGTTTTAAAAGTTCTGTTTCATTTTCTAAAATTTTATTTTTTTTACTTAAATACTAATTTTTTTCAACAATTTTTCTACAAGTAAATAGAAAATTATTGGTGGTGGTGGTAGAGATGTAGTGAATTACTGTCTAAATTTTTCTTCAGATAAACCACAGTCTTATTATTGGATTTGTTATCACATATATATTCAAGGGCTTTCAGGTCTCTGTTCATTGTTGCCATCTTATGTCATTTGTTGTGATGTTTGTGTAACAATATGTTCATATAATGAAATATGGAGTGCTACCATGAGTTTTCAGAAATAATTCCTTTATGTTATATATTATATATTTCTTGTTTGTTTTATTTAAAAGAATTTTTTTCATTTTACATACCAACCACAGTTCTACCCTTCTTCCTTTCCTCCTGCTCACCCCCCACCTTTTCCCCACCTCCTCTATACATACATTCTTCACAGAGGGTAAGGCCTCCCTTACATTAACAAAGTCTGTCATATTAAGTTGAAGCAGAACCACTCCACACCCCATAAGGCTGAGGAAGGGGTCCCTCCAAAAAGCCAGTTCATGCACCTGGGCTAAGTTCTGGTCTGACTCCCAGTGCCCCATAAACTGCCCAAGCCACACAACTGTCATCCACATTCAGAGGGCCTAGTTTGATTCCATTTAGTTTCCCCAGCTGTCAGTCCAGAGTCAGTGAGCTCCCAAAAGCTTGAGTCAGCTGTCTCTGTGGATTTCTCTATTATAATCTTGACCCGTTTGCTCATATAATTGCTTTTCCCTCTTTTTGACTGGACTCCAGGAGCCCCACCCAGTGCTTAGCTCTTTTTAAAACCTGAATATGTATATACATCCAAAGTTGTTTAATTAGGAATTTGGTTTCTTGCACTTGAAATACATTAAGTATGCAGGTTTTCTACTTCCTCTTTGTTTTTCAAGAAGTCTGTCATTTGATCTGGACCATGGACCATCAGCATCTGTTTGCTTGGGAGCTGATGATTTCTTGGAATATCAATGTTGGTTTTCTTCATGGTTAGTGAGCATAATCTGGCTGTCTTTTCTTTATTCTCTGCCAGGCTGGTCAAGGAGTATTTATTTCAGTGATCATCTTTTTGTTTTATCGATTTCCCCCATTAATTGTCCATTTAGATTTTACTTATTACCTCTATTATTTCCATTATTAAATCTACTTTTTGTGAATGTGCTTCTTGTTTTCTAGTTGCTTGAATTTGTAGCTCACCACATTGGCAGTGTGGGTCTTGTCCTTATGGCATGGTTTCCACTGTCATTGACTTAAGTTTCAGATGAGCAATCTGAAGTTTTTCTTATTTCTGTGCTTTTACAAGAAGGCATCCATTTTCTTATTCTCAACTTTGAGGAATTTTTCCTATTGACTATATAACACAGCACTTGATAAGGAACATGTATTACTTGTTGATTTCTCAATTTTTTATCTCTGTAGATTTATTCCCTAAGAACTTAAGAGAATCCCCCCAGGAAGATATAAGCAATACCTACTTACTTTTAAAGGTCATAATAATAACATAAAGTAATATTCTCCCAACATGGATGATAGCCTCCTTACAGCTGTACAGAGAGAATCCTTTCACTTAACCTCCTCCACAGCCCTTCCTACGTTCTCTGTAGGAGCATAGGTTGAGTCCTTCTCCTTTAACCTTGTCAGTTTATACAGCAGAGCATGTCCCAAGTTCTGAAGTCCATGTGAAAACAGGAAGTGGTCACTTATGAATAATTGCAATATATGGGATCGCAAGTGAGAGTCCAACGACCCTCTGCAACCTCCAGGCCTCATGATGAGCTGTTGCAAACAGGCATTGCTGATCTAATGACCACACTGGACATCACAACTTTCCTATCACTCATGTTGCCAGAGTTCACCTCTTCCCCTAAGCAAGGCAATGAGGCTTCCATAGAGCAGAATTTGCCTCTGGATAGACAATTGTGTGTGTCAAAGGGATCCTAATATGATGCTTTCTGTTGTTTAAATGTAAAAGATTTGGTGCTTTTTAGGTTCTGATCATTCATGGAGGGGTAAATACTAAGATGATACATATGGTCATTGTTCCTAAATACAGTAAGGAGTGGAATTCTAGAAGCAGAATTTTAAAATTTGAATATTTGAATATATTCCAGTGCTCTTTCCTCCTCTTCTCTCAGTTAGAATGCAAATTATTCTTGCAGAGTGTAAGTTCCTCTAACCTATGATTTCTGTTTATAACTCCAGACTCACACCTGTCCACTCTCATGAAACTGATGCTCAGACTTAATCCAGTTTCCAGAGTCTTGCTCAGGAAAATCCCTTCTCACCATGATGACAGATCACATTTATGCCAAATGCAGAATTTACTAGGCTTCGTCAAAATTACCTGCTCACTCTTTTGTCTTCACTATGAACCTTATACTTTCCGAAGCAGAAAGGCTTGTTTACTAGTCAGATGCTGGGTGCGATCACTGTCATCTGAGTGGATGCAGCGGAAGCACAAACAGCAGATGACAAGGGGAAAGAAAGCAGTGACTGCAAGCTGAGATTTCTCCTCAGCATTGTCTGCTAGACGATGACAATGTCGAAGGAAAACTGGGAAAGCTGAGCTTTTTATTTACTGGTTGTATTATTTGCTTCTGAACCCTGTTAGAATCATCTCAGGGGGTGACTTCCATAATTTCATTTTTCCTAATAACCCTTCTTTTATTGCACCTTCAAATTCCATTATTTCTGTGCTCAAACAACACTTCCCAGAATTGCATTAACCAATATATTTTTAGTACATTCTTATGAAGGTTTTTGCTTCAGAAAGAATGTTCTCTTTGAATTCATTTTTTTTTCCCATGAAACTCACTTGTATTATTCGGAAGGATTAATGACCTCAGCAACTTCATAAATTACACCATGAGAACTTTTCTATCTCCTACTGTCTTTGAAAATTATATAGAAAGTTCAGTGTATGTGGAAGCAGATCCACGAAGTATAATGAAAACTATGTCAGAACAGTGGCCACCAACGATGCCAATGCTTTAATCCGAATGCCCCAGCTGATTTTAGTTGAGTGTGTGGCATAAGTTCTATGTTGTTACTATAGCAAATTGCCACAAACTTGTGTAGGATCAAAGAAATTTTATTCTCTTGTGCTTGTAAGTTAAAAGTTTAGTACTGTGCTTTTTAGTAGACAGCAAGCATGGACAGGTATGTTCCCAAGCAGAAACTCTAATGGAGACTCAGGACCTGGCTAGTGGCTGAGGGATTTTCACAACTTCCCATGAAGTGGCTCATGTCTCACTTCCCCACTGTCCAAGTCAGAAGTGATTAATAAAGGCCTTTTCATGGCCTTTTTGTGGCCATGATTCTACTGCTCTGGAGACTTAAATGGTTTGAATCCTCCAAAACACTTTTCTCATGTTAAGGTTCTTAATATAATCTCATGGCTTGTTCACCTTTTACGTATGATCTTATTACCCAATGACCAGGAAGAAACTACCTTTTGAGGAGACATTGCTTTTGTTAACACACATGGACACACAAAAAATACATACATACATACACACTCACACACACACACATACACACAAACACACACACACACACACACACACACACACACATGCCCTTGACCCTAAATAACTGTGAGATAATTGACAGCTGAGGTAAATTATTGATTTTAATCCAGCTGGCTTGCACTGATATGTGATAGCCACAATAAGAGGTTAGCAAGAGAAACAAATCATTTTTCAGATGTCAACATGAATCTGAATTATATGGTATGGTTCCAAATACCAGAGTCGTATGCATGTGCCTTAATGTAGTTTTTAACACAGTCCATTCTGCTGCCTGTTTTTAAGTTAGGCATTTGATCCTTATGTGAATTCTATCCTGAGATTTAGAAGTTGTTTTTTACTTTCACATCCGTAACTGAGTTTATTAGCAAAATGATTAACCACTTAGCCATTACTGCCTTGTTCTATCAAGAGAGTCCACCTTGTCTGGAGGGAGCTGACTCTGAACCTTCCACAGATGTCAAACTCTGTAAATGCCCAAGTCCCTTTGTTTAAAGTAGGTTTGTGCTTGGATGTAACTGGATCACTTCTTGTACTTTACCATATAAACTATTTGCAATGCCTAACACAATATAAATGTTGCATAAGTAGTTCTTATATTGTACTCTTCATGGAACAATGATAAGAAAGTCAGTACAGAAATGTAAAAAAAAAATAGAAAAAAAAACAAACACAGTTTGTGGCTGGTTGAATCCATGCATTCAGAGTCTTTGGATACAAAGGGACAAAAGAGGGGAGAGATGGCTCAGAGGTTAAGAGCACTGACTGTTCTTCCAGAGGACCTGAGTTCAATTCCCAGCAACCACATGGTGGCTCACAACCATCTATGATGACATCTGGTGCCCTCTTCTGTATACTGTATACATAATAAATAAATACTAAAAACAAGATTACACCTCCACAGGTTCAGGGGTACATCATTTAAAAATAAAAAAAAAAAAACAACAAAGGGTGAAATCAAAGGGGCTTACCCCGTAATTGTAGTGAAACTACAATTTAATTAATTGTAGTGTCACTGAGGAATTAATTCACAGAGACAGCTATTTCCCATCATACCTTGGAAAAAGTAACAACTAAAGGAAAGATAAACAATATTATTTTGCATAATGATTAACCACAATATTTTTAATGATGATAACATCTTTGATAATAAAATGTTAACTGCCCAGGACTTTCTATTTTCTTGTTTTCCATTAAAATATAGTGAAAAACTATGGCCCTAATATGAGGTATGGAATAAGAGATAACCTTTATTTCATAGATCAGGAAAATATGAAGAAAAATACACATGCAGTTTCTAAGAGTTAAGTAAGTGGTAGTAAATGTTTTAATGCCACACAGGTTCCAAATGACCTCTGCTTCTGTTTCTCTATGCTATTTTTGCTTTTTAAGGATGGAATGTGGGCTGTGAGACTAGATGGTAAATCAGAAAATGCTCCTCTGGGTGCCTTGCTGGTTCTTCAGGGAACTGAAGATTGGGGAAGTCAGATGGTTAAGTAAAACAGGAAGAGGTCAGGGTGGTAGAAACAGAGAAAAACAGACTGCATGAAGGTTGGCCGTGAGCATTCATCTCAGTTTGCTGTTCTTCATTTTCACTCATTCTTTGAAAATTTAATGCACTGTATTTTGTTCATATTTACCTTCCTAATTCCTCCCAATTCCATCTCCCCTTCCCAAATCACTCAATTTTGTGTCAGAAATGGTTGGTCATTACACAATATTCATGCCACTGTTGTACTAGTGGGCATAACTTGTGAATGTGGTCTCAGGATTCTCAGTAGTTCTCAGAGTTCACAGCTATGTAAGACTGTTGATTTCTTCTCCAGAAGCATGAATAGCACCTTCCAGCAGTATGAAAGCTAGACAGTATGGATGATGTTTCCAGCTTAATGTCTCCATGTTCTATGACTTAAAGATACAATAACTTCAGCTTCCATCAGTTCTGAAAAGATGCTAAGAGTGATGGCAATAGCCTTTAATAATTGATGATGGGACCTCATTGGCCAACAGCTGTAAATGATATAGCCAGTTCCTGGTATTGGGCTTGTCATTTGTTAGCCTGAAGGATCCAGTGGAGACCATATTGCCTGTTATATTATTCTACAGTGTTATAAGTAAAGCAATGGTTCAAGTCTTTTTTTGCTTCATAGTGCTGTTTTTATACCAGAAACTTTCTATACCATTGTATATGTGCATATACATGTGTAAACTCATAAACACACATACGAGAAATATGGAAGACAACATTGTCTCTGAGAAGTGACTCCAATGAGGGGTAAGCCTACAGTCCTATTAACAGATGATGAACAGGACATGTGTTTATTTAACTGCTGAGGTGATAGAAGAGCAGGGCTGGTCATTGCTGTTAGTATTTCCTGCTCACCTTCCTGATTCCTATGTCTGTTAAAGACCATGATAAGGTCAAAGTGAATCCTTGAATAGAGTAACCTACCAATGTGGAAGCAATCTTCAAACTAAACTCTCTTGCACACCTAAGGTTGTATGTTATAATAAGAGATAATATATATTTTATACTCATTGTCTGTCATGCAGAGATGTGAGTGATATTTGTATAACTTGTTCCATAGAATGACCTATCAGGGCAGGGTCTGTCACTGTTCTTACACATTGTTTGTGGATAAACTAATAATGAAGAATTCAGAGAGGGGGTAAATAGCTCAGAAATGATGGAACTGGGAAATTGGTTAAGGAAATATGCCTCACATCTCTGACTACACAGCATGAGATGATGCTTGTAAGAGATGCTTCATGATCTCAAATATGAGGTAGGATAGCAAGCTATTGAGGAATGATGATTTCTTTATGTGCAAATGAACCATTCTAAAGATATTTTACAAATATATAGGGGAGTCCCATTGAGTTCTAGTGGCTGTAAGATTCTAATAATACACTGTTCTACAAGAAACCCTGAACAAGTGTGATAACTCTAAGCAAAGATTTTGGAAATGGTTTAATGTAGTTCTTAAAAGTGGTTGTTAATTGCTCTTGTACCACAATATTAAGTGTATTTAAAGAGCTATGAGTCTGGGGCTCCTAGAAGAGGCTTGAGATTTCCTTAGGGGTAAAGCTGGCAGTACAAGGAAGGTCATGAACCACAGTGTGGATGCTAGGAACTAAATCTGCTTCCTAAGCAAGTGCAGGCAGTCTTCCTACCCACTAAACCCTCCATTTACTCCAGCCCTCCATTTACTTACTTATTTGTTTAGAGACCTATGACCCTATTTGGAAGAGATTATATGCAAAGGAAAACCTTTTACCTTATAGTCAGTTCTTATCTTTATCCTGCAGAGTTGTATTTAATATTTTGCTAGGCTTTGTGATCTTATGAAGGATTGACAATAACCCTACAGGATTTACTCACAACTTGTCATGTCAGGATGTCAATCATCAGGACAACTCTTTCAAAGATTCTATTTCTTATCCTTGACTGTGACTTTTCAAGTGTAGATTTTTAGTGCAGAGAACTTTATTCTTCTCATTTATTGTTATAAGTTCTCATTAAAAATATTTATTAAGTATTTACTATGTGACAGCACACAAAATGAGCAGACTAAGAGAGCTTCCCTGGTGAAAGTCAGAAACTATGACCAAGGGACTGTTATTATGATGTATCTGGATCCACACTGAATGTGCAGTTCACTAAGAAATGAGGATCATCACACTTATGACCATTTGTATATGCTCAAGGACTGATTAGATCCCTGTGTTGTTTAGGGTGATGGTCTTTGGTATTTCTCTCTACATCAGTTGAACCTAGTTCTTGTACTCCACTGTGGGGTGGGTTGAGATGAGTCAAATTGATAAACTGAAATTTCTTATTGAATTTTTATATCTTGACATACACAGCTCTTAATTTTCCAATCTAAACAATTTAATTAATTTCTACTTCTGGAAATATCAGCTCTAGTGTAGATGGAAGTTTTTCTCTGTCTTGCCCAGCCCCATGGTCCCTCAGCCACTTACAAAATAATCATTTGGAGACTTAATATTAATCACAAACTGTTTGGTCTATTGCTCAGGCTATTACTCACTATCTCTTGCATCTTAAATTAACCAATATCTATTAATATATGTATTGCCACGTGTCTCGTGGCTTTATTTCTGTTCTATTACGTCTTGCTCATCTGGAGGCTCCCAGCATCTCCCCTGACTCCACCTTTCTTCTCTCTGTATCTCTGTTGGATTTCCTGCCTGGTTATATCTTGTCTTGACATAGACCAAAGGATTTTCTTTATTAACCATTGGTAGCAACACATGTTCACAGTGTACAGAAAGACCATCCCACAGCACTTCCCCTTTTCTAATTAAAATGGAATTCTAACTTTAACATAGTAAAATTGTATGTAACAAAATAGTTATCAAGAAAGAATTATAGTTATAATATCTAGCCTTTGTATTTGCTAAAGTTAAGGAAAATATTATATCATCTACCATATTTTTTGAGTATAAAGTTTCATATCTAATTTACCTTTTATCATGACTAGGGAAAACTGTAATTGTAACTATCTATATAGTATCAAAGACACCAGAAAGATATAATATCACCTGAGTAAATAAGAAATGCATTGCAAGCACTGTCATTTCTGTCTAGAAACAACAGAGTCATCTGGCTGCCTGGACAATCACCCAAAGTTTCTCTGCAATATTGGGGCATCCACTCTTAGCCTATAGATCTAGAGTCTCTGGAATACTGTTTTTGTGAAGCAGGAAATTTGAAGGACTGCTCCATCTGTATGGGCAAAGTTCATCAGTCACTTTTCTCTGTGTTCTGTGTCGTGAAGAATAACTGCCAGTTTCTTCTGTGAAGCAGGAATCTGAAGGACCATCTTGCCTTATTAGGTTAAAGTTCAGTGATCATTTCCTAGGAGTCCTGCATGTTCAGTTTATACAGCATACTGTCAAGCAGTCCAGGCATGAGCAGTCTATTGTCCAAATGGCTAGCCCTTTCCATATTGTAAGAAATCACGGCAAAGAGTTTCTTCAATGCTCATCATCCTCTTTGAAGTAATTGGTGCTGCCAGGATCAAACCTCACTGTCCATAAAAGTCTAAGTTCTTAAAATATTTCAAATGTCATATTCTGAACGTCTTAGAAGTATTTGAACATTATTGCCCTAATTGAAATATATCTTTGTGTGCCTAAAAACTTAACTAATATGACTATAAGTTTAATTATTATAGATGACTATTAATCTATATTTTTATATTATACATTACAATTTTAAATGAGTTGTATAAGCATAGAACCCTACACAAGAGCAGAAATATACATGCAATATGTTGTAACAAAAATAACCTTAAATTTGTATCAATATTCAAAAATCCTTTAAACCAGAATAGAAACATACACAGTATAAAAAAATTAAACTTAAATTTGTATCATTATACCAAAATCTATGTCAATGTAAAATACTTGAGATTGATAGTTGTTTGGATTAAAGTAGATCTCATAATCTATCTTTTTTATCATTTCTATATTGCCCTAGTACTCAGCAAGGTCAGTTCAGAATGGAGATTTTTACCTACATATCTCAGATGCCCTGTGCCTACCTTTTATGGCATGGAGAATAGAAGCTACATCAGATTTAAAGTTTCATTATTCAGGTGGTATTTGTAGATAACCCTGTGGTATGTTTTTCTCCTTGAAGGCATCCTCATATTGGAGTCACTTGACTGATGTCTGACTGTAGTATCTACTCCCTGACTGCCATTAACTCAGACCTCACTCTGTGGCACGGTAAAGAAACATTGTCAAAGTAATTCTGTAGACTATGTCATCCATGTTCATGTCAGGGACACACATATACGGTAGGTTTGAATGGCATCACTGGAGCTGGCTGATGCAATGGTGGCATTTCCACATGTGCTATCCTAAATTTCTTCTCAGGGTTTGTAGTATTTATTAGGAACTGATTACTTCTCACATTTCATTACATTTATTGATCCTGGTATTTATTTTTTTAAAGCTATACTGTTATATTCTCCTAGGTGGGAGAGGAGCTCAAGAAACTTACACTTCCATGAAAATTTACAGTGATAATGGTTAATGATAGGGAGAGGGACATTTTCTTTAGTGGTGCAGCCACTGATATGTGCAATGCTCCTGTAAACAAACTTCTACCCACACTCCTATAAACAACCCTAAAGAAACTCACTAGATTACACATAGCAGAAAGAAAAAGAGAGGATGGAGACATATAAGGATGGCAGAGGAGCAAGAAAGGGTAGCAAGGAATGAATATGATAAAAATATATCAAATGCATGTGAAAAAAGTGTGTCGATGAATCTCATTATTGTCTGTAATTGCTATATGCTAATAAAATCATTAAAATGAAAATCAAAGGTCTGCTCTGTTCATCTTTAACCTTCAATACTTTAAAGACTAGTGATTTTTCCTACTATTGTTAAGCAGTAAGAACTAAAGAGCATGTGTGTATAGACTTGGTGTTTAATTACTTGACTAATGATTGCATGAACCTTGACCATTCAGATGAGCTGCAATGTGGGCCTGTTTGTCTCTCAACTTTCAGTTGTTTTAACAGAGTGATCTGAGCTTTGAAACTGGAGTTGTGAGAATAAGAGAAAAAAGAAGCCATTGTGGAAGCGAGTAGAGTGAGTAACAGGGATACAACCTTTATGAGAAACGGTCGCTATGACCGGATTTCAGCAGCTTGGATTGGGAAGTTAACTATCATTTTTTAATCTTACCTCCCCAAATAGTTTGTCAGCCAACTAACCATCTTAGAGGTTTACCTCTCACCTTCTGCAAATTGAGAGCAACATAGTAAATAGAAATGGAGTTGTGTATATTTAAAACACTCATGGTCATTTGAAGGGCAAAGTGTGATGGTAAATAATGCCCTAGGCAAAACCCACAGGGGGATACATTAATTGTCATGCATTCTAGACTTAAAAGGCTATAACTGAATTTTCTTAGATTTATTGAAAGTGAATCCTATTAACTTTCTAACTTCTGGGTCATCGTATTTCCAGAAGGATGGCAGCATAAAGGCAAAGGAAGCCTTGACTTTGGGAAATGGTGTTTAGTTCGAGGACTCCTTGATTGCCAACCTCTTCTGTAAGCATTGAAATGCGAATGCATTTCACAGCCAGCCAAAGGACAGGGAGGGAGCACCCCCACTTGAAGCACCATTACTTCTCTTTGGAGACTCTAACTGTCAGGACCCTGGCTGCCCAATGACTTTGCTTTCATTTGAGTACAAATGCTATTACTGAAGAAAGGAGTCTTGATTTCCAATCTCATTAACTTGAGGATATTCTTCCATCTGTGATTATGACTTTATATTGTTAATCTACTGTTATTTTTAGTCAAAGAGAATGTTTTCCCTAGAATAATAAAAAATAAAGATAATTTGGTTTGTTTGTATAACCACTTAACTCTTAGCTGAAAGTCATTAAGCTTTCTCTGAGATTCACTGGGTGATTTGCATATAGCATTTTACAGTGTGACTTGCTTGGGAGCATTGGCAATTTTGAACGGGGGCTCTTGGCACTGGTTTTAATAGACCTGTGTATTTTCATAGAGCCATCTGGCTGGAAACCATGAGTGGAGGGAAGGTTCCCCCAGAGAAAAGTAACATTAAGTTAGAGCAAGTGTCCATTTGCAATTTTACACTGTATAAAAGTCAACACACACCAAGCCACATTGGTGAATTCTATCTATACTGCATGGGCATGGTTCAGGGCTGTGCCATGTGAAGGGCTTTGAGATCACAACTGATTAAGAAGAACGTGTGGTCATACTATTCTAGGACCCCTTACTCAGCTGTTGCTTTTTTTCCCCTCTGAGATTTCTATTACATGTAGAACTGTCTGGTTACTGATATCTGGTAGGAACTGCTAAGGTTGTTATTTCCTTTGAATGAAGCCTGTGGAAGCAACAATTAAATGTGCTGTGTATCTTTTGTGATTGTTTTCGTAGCAAAACCATTTGAAAATGGACAGTATTTGGACATTTATGGAATTACAAGGGACCAGGCTGGGGAGTATGAATGCAGCGCAGAGAACGACGTGTCATTTCCTGATGTGAAGAAAGTGAGAGTGGTCGTGAACTGTAAGTTTTTTTTTTTCTGTTTTTCACCATAACTATTGAGAAATGTCTGAAATTGCTGCAGCTCCTTTACTTCAAGGTGTCCAGCTCATGAGCACCATTCACTTAGGTCAGACATCTGCACAGCAATTGTCTCAGCAGATCCCAGGAATGGTTTAAATCATGCACAAACTGAAATCTTCTGGTATCATCTTCATCCCCATAACTCTAAGAGGTTTCACCCTTGTTTTTAAAGCACCATACACATATTCTATGCCACAACTCCTGGATCTCACTTGGTGGATGCCAGTCCTAATCACCAGTATACAATATTTATCAGACCTGGTAAGCACGGATAGGAAGCATTTTATACAAAGACAAGAGTAGAGCGGTAAGTCTTGGTCAGTTGGGTGATTGAATTCTATGTAGCTTGGAAATACCAGAAAAATTAAGAAATCATTTTCCCATAAACACAATCATTGAGAAGTTATATATGTATTAGATGCACACAGAGTCATCAATGCTAGGCTACCACATTCTTTTCCAAAATGGAAAAATAACAGCTACAAATATTCTTGACCTGTGAGTAAAGTTATCTTCACTTTTCAACAATATACACTAAGTATTTGATTCTGTTTTTAATGTTTTTTTTTAAAAAAGTACTTTGAATGTAAGAGTATCTTACCCAAAATATACCCAATGTGTATCATCTATATGTTTTTATTCCATTAATGTACTTTTCTACATATGACTTTGATAACATTTGTGTAGTATTGATAACCAGATTACATGGAACTGTTACAAATATACCTATAAACACTAGTGGCAGTCAGCAGTTGCTTTATGTGACCATGGGTCTTTCAGTCTCATGAGGCAAATGCTAACTCTATAAACACTCCTGGCATCATGCTGTGTACCAAAACAGACACTGTCATCAGCCATTGCTTATCAGCTGCTGATCTACACTCACTGAGACTGAGCAAGTGAACATGCCTGACCAGAAGATAGGTCATGGAGGAAATGATCAGAATTTGTGAAAAGAAAAAACAGCCACTATGGCAGATATTGAGGAACTCAAAGCTTCCCGCATCACTTAATCCCAGCTCAATCAGCAGCACATGGCTGATGCCTTGGAGGTCAGATTTTTGACAAATTCATAGATTCTTGGGACTTTTATTGCAGAAGATTTCCACAGACTTTCAGGACTTTTATTACAGAGAGTTGCTGTTTAATCTCTTTGGAATTCAGCAGTGGAAGATAACAAACCAGACAAGAGATCTAGGTGATTTCATCACCAGGTATATGTTCTGATTTGATCTTTACATGGATGGGATGGAAGAAACAAGCAAGGGGTGAGCACTAAGAAATGAAAATATAGTCAAAGCCATCAATAAACAAACATCGAGCCTTCAGTGCATCCATTCTGGGTACACCTGGACTTTAAAAGAATATCTCTGATAAAAGTGTGGAGAACCAGTGGGTATGTAGAGTTGGGGAATCCCATTCCCTAAGAAAATCTCCTCCTTTCTCCTCACACACTGTTGTGTGCCCCACCTCACCCCAGTTTACTGTTATTCAACCCTTCAATCCTTATCTATGTTTTGCTAGACAAAAACTTTGGGCCTACAGAGAAACTAAATAGAAAAGTACTTCAGCCCAACTATGTTATGCTCTAAAAATCTGTGTGGGGAGAGAGATGTACTTCATGTAAAAAGGCAGAAATGGGTAATCAGGAGTCATAGCTAAGAACTGAGACCATCTGATAGCTTCATGGATGCTAGAGGAAGCCAAAACCAAAGAGGACTTATTACCCACCACAGCATGATAGCAGGAGTAATGACAATATATGTCACTTCCCACAGTTCTAATGACCACCACTAATCTGAAGACTGAGTTATTACTAACCACACAGTGCTTCATACCATAGCTACAGAACCTGGACTTAGGATACAGGACTGACTACAGGTCACCAAAAAATAAAACCTTCCCAATGCATCAGGAGTCATGTCCTTAATACACCAGACTGCAAGTGTTTATACCAGGGTCAAATGATCTGCCCCCACTCCACACAGACAACAGTATTGTCCCCAGAATATATGGTTACAAGTTGTAATTAGAAATTGACCTTCTGCCCTTAATGCATTAGGAAGTGACAAAGGCCGTGGAGAACCATCTTCCTGTGCGTAAGAAGTTTGTAAAAAACTCTACAGGCTGTAGAAGCTCAGCCAGTGGCTTACTTAGCACATGAGGGACCCTTGAACAGTTAAGACAGAAAAACTATTGATCACCATAAAAAATGCCATATCGGGATGAAAACAATATTGGGAAGAAAGGTGGGATTTTTTTTCTTAATTAACAACAAAAATTCTTTTTAAAATAACTAATTTAACATAAATATAGCAATATGTACACTTTTTACTAAGGAAATAAAGATTATTTCTTTCACCTTAGAGTACAACTGAGAAAATTCTTATATATATATATATATATATATATATATATATATATGTTTATAATTTACAAAGCAATTAAATACAAAACAAAATAAATTTTCATACGGAGTTTTCATACATTCTTGCTTTAGGTTAACCATGCTTAGGCTTCTCTGTGTTAGCCTATCTCTCACTCTTTAAGGTCCCACTTTGCTGTACAACTTTTCTCCAGTTAGACACACAAATATAAAGAATGAAGGCTAGGGTCCACACATATGAGAAAATAACTATAGTAGTAAATTTCTGGCCTGGACTTTCCAGGCCTACCCCTGAGGTTCTGCTACTGTTCCACAGAATCACAGAATCACACAAATGCTTATACTAATCTTATGCTGATTGGCCTAGGGCCCAGGCATATAACTTGCTAACTCTTTACTCTTAAACTAACCCATGATTCTTATCTTGTTCAACCATGGGGCTCGGTACCTTTTCTCAGAGCAGAATAGTTGTTCTTTGCATCTGCTGGCTTCTCTGGCATCTCTGCTTTGCTCTTCCTGTTCTCAGAGTTTTCTTAGACTGATAGCCCTGCCCACACTTCCTGTCTGCCTTTGGCTAATCAGAATTTTTATTAAACCAATAGGCAGGACAAATATTTACAATGTAACAATGTAATCTCACTACAAACATGTGACATTTGTTTTCTACTTTTATCATTAACCTAAAAATGCATTGTTTACATTCTTATTATTCATTCATCGATTGATGCATCTCTAGGCTGAATCCATGTCCTTGTCATTGTGGATAGAGCAGCAGTTCATGGAGGAAGTGTCTTTGACACTGGATAAAGAATTTTTGAGCATGGGCCAAGATGAGTGGTGGCTGGGTCACAGGGCCAAACCTGTTTTCAGCTTTAGAGGAGCCTCTATAATGACTTCCACAACAGGGACACCAGTTCACACTCACAATGAGTGTGAGTAAGGGACCCTCTTTCCTGTATCCTTGCTGCATTTGCAATGTTTTGTCTCTTAGCTCTCTCTAAATCACAGTTTCAGTCACTCAAAGGTTTACAAACATCCCATGAACAATATGGTTCACATTGGTTTTGTTGAATTTCATCATTTTCTGAGCCAATGTTGCACAGATCTGAGTAGTGTTTGAGGTGCAGGTGTGTGCAGTTTAGCATGCACATTGTGTCTCTTGGCTGTGATAAAGTTTCAAAGTAGTAATCTTGTGAAATTGTCCCTTCAAATGTCAAAGACTGAAAGCTGCCTGTAGATTTTAGTGAGCTTACTTCACACAAAATGGAGATAAAAAAAAAAAACCCTATTGCACAAAGTCCAAAACCCAGCAGAGCTATGTGGCAGGCAGACACAAAAACACAAGTTTCTGATGAGAATTGTATGCCCCTAGACACATGGGCAGTAGGCACTGTCTTATGCATGATTGTCCACACATCTAGGCTGTGGATGTGAAGTTCTGTATACACACACTAAGCACACACACATGCACTGACATACAGGACACACAAGTACTATACTATACACATGCACTGAACGCCCTTGGGGAGACAGGGAGAATGGCAAACCAGGTGTAGCTAGTGGATTTCTATCTGGACAGATTTGCTTTCTTATTAGCATTTGTAGATAGCTTATTAGATTCCAGGCCCATGTTTATACATTTAAAGTAGAAGGCTGATTGAATTTCAGAAAGCCCATGGGCTGACCTGAAGGGGCAAAGCAAAACCAGAATCAGGGAAGTCATGCCAGCAGAAGAGAAAACAGAATGTAGAAACTAGTACAAAGGACTCTCTAAACAGCAAGAGATTGAGGCTGATATTGTAATGGAAGTTAGGTCCCAGATCTCAGGGTGCAGAAGCCCAAGACACTGCTGTTCACCAGCAATTCTGCTACTTACTACACAGCAGTGACAGGAATGACCAAATCTCTGTCCTGTTGGAGGGAATCTTCTAGTGAAGCTTGTCTTGGAAATGTGATCCTTAAAGTCCAGTAAGTTCATAGAATTTCATTAAGATTGACTGCCTTCCTATGTCCAGCTGACCTCTGACACCCTGCAGAAGCTTTACTGCACCTATCTGAGTTTCAAATTCCATTTCTGTAAATTCAAGGGCATGCATTTTATATGTGTGTATAGTAAGTAATAAATGTTTTATACACACAAAACTGATCAGAATAAATGCTTTTATATATGTATAATTTGTAAATAAAAATTTGTTGTGGTGGCACACACCTTTGATCCCAGCACTCAGGAGGAAGAAAAAGGCTAATCTCTATGAGTTTGAAGCCATCCTCATCTACACAGTGATTTCCTGAGCAGCCAAGGCTATACAGAGATACCTTATCTAAAAATAGATAGATGATAGATAGATAGATAGATAGATAGATAAAAGAGGGGGGAACGAGGGAGGGAGAGAGAGAAGGAAGGAAGGAAGGAAGGAAGGAAGGAAGGAAGGAAGGAAGGAAGGAAGGAATGAAGGAAGGAAAAAAGAAAAGAATTGACTATGGAAAGTGAGGTCTATGAGCTGTATGGACAGGGGTTGCCTGTTCTTTGAAAACTAATGTTTCTCTCACCACAGCACAGAACCAACAAAAGACCCTGAACAAGTTGCTGGGTGACTGAATCATTAGACCACATTCTACCAGTTTAATCATTCTACCAGGCAAAAGAGAGAATTATTAGATATTTTTGGAAATTTTTATGTAGACTGTAGATTGACCAAGTATTTCTTTCCTTCATTCATTTACTTTTTAGTCTTCTCTCATACATTACATCTTAACTGCTGTTTTCCTCCCTCTGCTCCTTCCAGTCACCCATCCACTCTCCCTCGGTTTCCCTTCAGAAAAAAGCAGGTCTCCCCGGGATATCAACCAAACACAGTATAACAAGTTAAATAGGTCCAGGCCAAAACTTTATATCAAGGCTGGGTGAGGCAACATGGGAGAAGGAGAATGGTCCCAAGAGCAGGTGAAAGAGTCATAGATGGCCTTACTCCAAGTGTTAGGAATTCCACAAGAACACCAAGAATTTCTAATACCATTTTTATATCAGTATTATCAAGTGGATTCAATAAAGGTACCCTGATATTTACACAGTGCTTTTGTTCATAGGGAAGGGACACATTCCATTTTATAAAGATAAGACAATTGAAGTAGAGTTTAAAACATTCCTGATCTGAAAACAAAATATATGTGGGTAAAAAAAGTACATTAACTGCAAAAATACAAAATTCAACCAAATTAAGTAAAAAGATATCTGCATATGACTTCAGTTTTGGCAATGATAGATTCACATATTGATTGTTTCACTTAGTATTAGAATGATTGAGCTCACAATTTTCATCAAATGGAATTGAGTGGTCTTTTCTATGGCAAAACAAATGGTAAAGACATTTTGAGGTATTCTGGGAAGCAAGCTTTTATCCAATATATCAAAAGTTCATATTTGCGCATAATTTTGCATCTGCTACATAATTATTTATGCAAATGTGCACTTTGTCTTCTAATATAACTAGCTCCAAACTTGTGGACTAGAATGTTCCAATTAGGTTGAGTTAGTACAGTTGCTCCAAAGCACAGGGAATAGACAGAAGAAGCTCTGAGGAATGCAACCAGTGTTCTTAGGGTGGTCATGAAGTTTTTCTCAAAACCTTGGGAGATTTATGTAGATGCCAGGCTGGGAGAAATTGCAGCTGTCAACAGCCATCACCTTGCTACAGAGAGGACTCGGCATTCAGAGGCTGGGCAGAACAAGGAGACTACATGCATCTGCAGCAGGACACTGAATGTTGTCTGAATTACTGCTCATTTGTTGGGCTTTTATTTCTGCCTTTATAATAGTCCTTATTCATTTATCTCTTCTTTTACATCTATGATACTTTAGGCCAAATTGAATGTTCATTTTACACTATTATATTTACAGTGAATAAACTCTTATTTTTTAACAGTAATTTAATTTGGGACATAAAAAAACACGAATATCTCTCAAAAAAAGTACAGGTTTATATATTAGTTCCAGGAACATTATGAAGCTCTCAGCACTTCAATATTTCTTATTTTATTTTTTTATTATTAGTCATAATATTAACTATTCTTATATTATTCTTTATCTGTTGGTGACTGTGATACAGTCAAGGGCTCAAACTGAGACCCAGTCTTCAAGAAGTGAATTATGTAGAAAAGGGAGAAAGAAAAGGAGGGGGTATATTTATAACTATAAATAGTTATTTATAAGTCAGTGTAAGTGTGTTTCTACACCAGTCCTGAAGTGCTAGGCATGGCTGTTAACAACACACTGCCCAACTATGGAATGTCTAAGGGGCCTTGACCCTGAAGGGCAAAACTTAACTTGACATTAAAACCATTATTATTATTAAACAAAAGGGAGAATCCACTACATGAAGGCAGCACCAGCAGCATATGCTTGGTTTGACAGGAGTCAGAGGACAGGAGGTGCCCTTTCAGTCAGACTGCCAAAGCCTGGCTGTGGCGCAGAAAGGAGCCAACAGTAGAAATGATGGCCACTGGCTCAGAGCACGATGGCTGCCTCATAGTAAGGCACCTTAGGAGATGATGATTCCTCTGAGAAGTATGGAACTCAGAGGAGACACAGCAGGGGGCTGTGAATTCTGTAGGGAAGCTTAGATCCAGTGCTTAGCTATCAAAGAAAGACTAACTTGAGGTGATTAACTATTCAGAGAAACATTTGCATATTAAGTAAGTATATTTACATGTTTTTATTTCCTACTTCTGTGGAGAAGGCTGGGGAGATTTCTGGGTTTGTCACTGCAAGGGTAAAGCAGAGGAAAATTTCAATACTAAGAGCAAAACATAGGGCTACAAGCTGTGAGTAGGTAAGGGGTCTAGGACAAACTGCAGAAGGTTTGCAGTGAAAGAAAAAGTCACCCACAAAGAACGTTTTTAACAATACATCTCCTCAAAAGGACAATATTTAGAAGAACTATAATGAACTTTCCCTTGTGGAGTTCACAGTGAGAAAGGTCCAAGGTCATTGTGTACAATGCAACTAAGTATAGAATTAAGGACACAATTCTCCTGTTGAGGGAGCCATGGTTGTTTCTTTGTTTTACTAGAGCAACATAACTGTCCTTAGCAGTGTGCATGAGGACACTAAAAATGTGAGTTTAGACCTGTGAAGAATCTTCCCCATTTAGCTGTAAATCAGAATGCCTCTATGGTAACCAAATGTGCATTATTTTTTATTATTTTCCATTTTCTAAAAGTAAAAGATGGAGCTACTTTATTGCTTCAACACAAGAGCAAATTCTTCTTGATGAAGGTTACGCATGTTCAGTTTCATTTTTGTTCCTTCTAGGTTGACATGTGTAAGTCAGAAAATAAAAGCTATGGGTGTAATAGCGTCAAAACAAACACTTGCAGTAAGAAAACAATTTAAAAGCAGGAGGAAGATGCTTGAGGTTAGAAATTATTCCATGCTAAATGGAAGTATTAAAGTTAATAAAGAAATAACAACAGCCATGCAGCAGTGCGGTTTTATCATATAGATGTATGGGCTCTTGGGGAACTGCCAGAGGACCCGACTCTGAAAACCACCAATGACTGTATGTTCTTAAAATGACCTACAGGCATCAAACTTTATATCAGCCAATACAAACCCACTGTTTATAAACCTGGACTTATTCAAATGCAGCTGGTTAGCAGTTCCCTCTGGAAGCATGTGAATCATGCCATATAATTCATAGCACTGAAACTTTCAACTCAAGATGTGAGAGCCTTTTGTGGACTAGAGTGATACCAAATTAGTCTTGATTCTTTGCTAAGTTGGTGCAATTGAACATTGTAACAATTACGGACATTTTGGTATCTGATACTACCTGAATGTGTGTGACTGACTGAATGAGCTGCCAGGGGAAGAGTCTGTGGAGTAAGTCAGTGTACATGAAGGTTTGGAGGGAAAATTGGGAGAGAGAGAAACCGTATTGTGGCAAGCATCCTTTATGCACATAAGCTAGCACGTTCCCCACTTATTTACTTATTCTCATTCTCTTTCCCTTACCTTTAACAAATTACACTCTTTTTATTTGCTCCTTAAATTTTTTCTCATTTTTTTTCATGTCTTCCAACATGTAAAGAAATATTAAATTACACTGTAAAATATTTTTGTAGTTAATAACAATATATATAATATACATTATTTTAACTACTGAATTATTGACTGTTTTATTTACTGTGAATAAATGGGTACAATTGCTTTTTGAATAATGACTAAGTTATAATAAAATCTTAAGTTTGAGCATTTCAGGGTATAGAGATTAAAACCCAGTAGAAATTGAAGCATCTGAATTATATTTTTAACTTAATATTTTAACCAATCGTACAAATTTGGAGGACTGTTTAAGCATATTGGACTGAATTTGTTTTTTATTAAAAATTAATGGAGTAATTTTCTGGTTTTATCCATACCTGAGGTCCTGGAATTTTCTTTTGATGCACATTGATGCACTCCTGGAAGCATGTACTGGCACCCAACAGGTAGCAATCCAAAGATTTAAAAACCCTGTTCAACTTCATGGTGTTTCATTCTTGTAATTTTGTTTGGTGACTTCTAGAGAGAAATTAAGTGTAATAATTTACTTCTTTGATGCTTAGCAAATTCAGGCAGCCTGTTTGTCCTCTGATGTTAATTCATGGGAAGAGCCAGAAAAATAAAGGAGACATAAAGTCCAGAGAGTAGTATACCAAGGATAGTGAAGTGTGATGCTACAAAGGCAGGTCTGGAGCTTTATGAACTTAGACCCAGCACCACTTGATTGCTTTCCAACTCTGAAGAACTCAGGAAACCAGTGCCTTCCTTTTGTAAAAGCCCTGGAGGCAATTGTGCCATCTTAGAGATTTGCTGAGCATTAAGTAGCAAAACATATGAAAACCAAAGAGTTTTTGGATCACAGCTGAGGATGGAGACTGCTCTAGTCCACTCCAAGTTCAAGGCAGTAAGGGACAGGGTTCTGCACACAGAACCTGTGACAGGTCACCCAGTCTTCAATCCCAGTCCTTCCACTGGATGTTATGGGAACCAATTGAACTAACTGTTTCTTTTGTGTGACAATTTATACAACTGTGGTGTTAGGGTGGGGAGTGACTGAGTTCATACACAATGAGTTAATGAACATTGTTACTAACACCAAGTAGCTACACATTGCCTGTTGACCAGTTAGTAGAATAAAAATATGTATATAAAAATGTATATTCCTGAAAATAAGCTAAGTTCTTCCATCGAATGAATACAGTTAGATTCTGACAGCTTAGGAAATCAGATCACAGGTGGTGGTGCAGAGGGATTTGGAAACGAGCCTTAAAAGCCTGACTTTAAGGTGGTGGCTACCTTCATTGTAACTCCATGACTCCAAGGAAATTGAAAAAGGAACCTAATTATTTCTTACAAATTGCTAACTCCAGAGACTTTTAGGAAGATGAAAGTTTAAGGAAAGAAGGCAGGAAGACCTGCCGAGCCAGAGGAAGATTTGAATTACCAGGATGGGCACAGGGGCTACCAGAATGGATGACACTGAAAACAAATGTGGAGAGACAGAGAGAGAGAGAGAGAAAATGAAGATGTTTCATGAATAAAGAAAACAATCACAATAAATAATCCTTAGGAATCATGTGGCACTCAAACAGCCTTTTCACACATCTCTACAAATGAGAGCCTTTGTATAACAGGAAGCATAATGAAGCCTCAGCACCATGCGCCCCGCTGCCTGGCAGTGAAATTAACAGCAGTGCATAAAAATAAAACAAAATAAAATAAAAACTTTAGAAAAAATGCCTACTGAGCCAGAAGCATAAAACAGTTGTAGATTTCATAGGTAAAATGGAAGATGACAGAGCTCTACTTAACACATTCAGAGTGTGTAGTTTTCAATGTGTTGCTCTGCTCCAATGGCCTTAAGGCATCATCTATTTAGAAGTGGTTTGGAGGCCATTGTGAAACAGAGTAAAATGTGTTTACCCTCAAATATTCCAAAGTTAGCGTTAATAATTTGGATAAAAATCTCTAAACTATTAAGTAATACAACAGGATCTATTAATTTCACACAAGTGAGTTTTTGTGCAATAATTATATTTTGACTTTAAACAAGTGAGTACTCTGTACCCTAAGCAACATTGTGAGTGTCCTGTGCATATACTGCACCTCTCTAGCCGACACTCCATGGCAGGTTGGTAGAGGCCTGTCAGTCTTTTGAAAAAGTTCACCAGTGTCTCACTGATGATGATGCTTCATCTTTGTGGGTGTACTGGTTTTACTGACCCTTTTGTTTCTCCTTGATGATGAGAAAGGATTTGGGAACCTGTATGATTCACCTGCAGAACCAATCTTTGCTAAATTGTCTCATTAACTTTTCTGTCCAGTCAGAGAGGAGAGGAAATCACCATAGTCAAAAATGTTTACTGCTGGATCTGTATAATACTAAGAATCCAGAGCTGTGAAGGAATGCTTTCAGTGATGTAACATTAAAACATCACAGCTCTTCAGAATCTTACTACAGCCCTTTATTTAATGCAGCCCAGGCCAATTAGTCTGGCCTGTTTGCCAGAACTTTTGACTCTCAGACTAAGAAGAAGCAATGAAGGCCGTTTTCAGGCTGAGCTTATCACTTATGGCGAGCATTACCTTGTTCCTTTACCCTTCCTATCTGAGGAACAATTACCTCGGCCATGATCTAAAAGTTGCCCTGGACCATCATCAAGGCTGTGAGTGGGCAGAGAAGTGAATTCTTGCTACTTCCTACCCAGCTTACTTCTCTCCCTGTGCTGACACAAAGTATTCCTGACTTTCAGGTGAGTAAGCACTAAGCTGTCTTGCCATCTGATTGTCTTCTTAGGTCTCTCTTCCTAGATTGTAGTCTCTTTTGACCAGTGTGATGGAGGATACAGGCAGAAACACTATGGATAAAATGTAACATTTATGCTTTTTGTCCTGCTTCAAACATTCTGCCTACAAGAAACCATAAAGCCAGCTTCAAGGAATACAGCTCCCTCCACCTCCCCAGAGCAGCAGAACCAACTGAACTTCTGTTTGCAGATTTTGTGAGTCATAAAACCTTTGAAGCCAAGTATGATTTTGTTCAAAGCACAAATGGAATCAAAATAACATTGGACCATCAGCCTCTGAGATGAACTTTTCTGACAAAATAAATAGAAGCAAAGAGGACAGAACAATATCTGTTCATCCCAAACCTATGGAGCCAGAGTCCAGGAGGAATTTAGACAAACTACAAAACACTCAAGAGTTTAACTGAAAACACCCACTCTGATTTGCCTCCTGGAAGAAAGCCCTGTCTCTGACAAAGACAGAAGACTTCACTTTCCTTCATCAGTTCCTCTTCCCTAAGGAACTTCCAAATGTATCAACCAGAGCATTCCCCCCTGTGTGAGACCATAGCCTCAAAGGCAGTCCAGCTGTCACTAACTGCTTTATCAGCAGTCATTGTGTTCCATAGGGAACGCTTTGACCATGCTGGGAATTGTAGCTTTCCATTGGTTTCTGCATTGGGAACAAAGATAAAGAACTGAGTTGGTCCTGTGAATTCTGCTTAATTAATTTTGTTAGACACAGAAGAGAAGAGCTTGTGAGCAATAGACTTGCTCTGTACTTGAGTCTGGGAAATGCATCTAGCCAGATGCAGGATGTTGTATTTATACACTGTAGATAGCACACTGGTGAGTATCTATTTAGTCTAGGACTAGGCAAAGGGCACAGACAAGGAAAGCTTACACACATATATGCCAAACCTTGAAAAGGTGTGGCTCATAGAAGCTTAGAAGTGACATATTCATATTTGACACTACAGTAAAATGAAGGACTTTTAAAATAAATTTTTAAAGAAGTTAGTATTAAGTAAAGAGATATTTCCTCCACAGAAATGTAACAGAGCCATGAAGGGAAAAACTGAGGCTAAGATGAAAGACAGAAAGGTCAGGGGTGTATTATACGTGAAATGATGTACTGTGATGACAAGACAGCTGGTGTGTTTTCTCCAGCCATAGTCCATACAGGACATGACATATAGACAACACCCTCATGTTGTTAAACACACAAAACTGCTGAGAACTGCATTGTCCGAGGGCTATGTCTCTCACAGGACAGAACACAGGATGAAGTCATCTTCCAGTTGCTGTTCTGTGTGGAGGTGCAGGTTTTGGTGTAAACTAGTCAGTCTTGAGAGACTGGAAACAAAGCATTGGCCCTTTATAGAAGAAAGTTAGCATTAGTCACTCTCAGTCATAAAGAGGGGAAATCCAAGTCATTATGGTAGCAAAAAAAAGGGTAAAATTAAGTATCTTACCCTACCTCACCCATTCTAACCTTGACACTGGAGGTTGAGGGAAGAGAGGTTGTGTGAGGGGAAATGTTCCATAGGTTCCGTACTGTAAAGCTCGGGATTCACACCATGTGCGGAGTGTAAGGATGCAAAGGGGCCGTGATGATGGAGGGTGTCCCAGAGGCCTTGGTCCCTAGATGTTTGACAGGACGAGAAGCATCATGTTTTATATACTACACTTTAAAGCAGGGCTCAAAACTTTTGTACAGATAGAATTCAAAAATCATGAGTACATGAGGGGAAAAACAAACCAACTGTGGAAAAGCAAGAAAGCCTATAACCGTGGGGTCAGGGACACAGATACTAGGCATACCTGAATTAAAAAGGGAGTGAGCGTGTAGGCGGAGCCCCCAGCAGTGGGAACAGCTTTGGCACCTAGCACAGCTATGCAGCACAGGAAGCACACAGCAGCAGGACTGTGAATAGGTTACCTTTTCATGTCAAAAAAGTTAACAGAAAATTTTAGAAAATAATCAGTGTCCATCTTGAGAAATCCAAACCAAAGCTTGCAGAGGCTTTTTCTTTCAATAATTTAGGTCCCAGGGCCTGAAACAGCCAGGAAACTGGATAAAATTGCTAAAATGTGTGAAAATGCCTCAAGGTTATGGAATTAAAACAAAATACACACTGAGCTCTAAAATTAACCAGCATGAAAGCTCTCCAAGGTGCTGCAGTGCAGACCTGCTTTGTCTTCCTCCTCGAAATGCACAGTGAAAGTCAGCACTCTTTCTAATGAAAGTGAAGGATGGGGAGTAGAGAGCAGTCATGAACAGTTACACAGAACCCTTTCCACAAAGCCACACACCCTGAAATCCTGTCCCAGAATGCAGCAACCCTGGAAACTGCTCCTGGTGCTCAGGAGGGAATGTAATCTCTCTGGCCTCAATCCAGGCTATGATTTTTCAGGGAAGAGACATGGAATCTGATGCTTAAGTTTCAAATGAACATGGAGCCACATTTTGGTTTTATTTTTCTAAAAACCTACAATGATTAATTGAATTTATTTTTCATTTAAATAGTTGGGACCCATTGAAGATTAGTAAATAAATGAACACCTAGAGAACTATAATTTTATGCTCAGAGTAAACTCTTTATTGGCAAAGTCCAAGAAACTCTCAGAGTCAAAATTCACATACGTTACATGAAAAAATATTAATTAATTAGAATTAGCAACACAGACAAAAAGGTAAAATTGGAACTTTTATGCTAAAATTGACAGATGTACCTTTAAAGAAGCAGGAGCAGAGGTGTTATCTGAAAAAATATGTCCATGTAGATGTTCCAAAAATGCAAATCGGAGTAATTACAATAAAACAAGAAAGATAGAGTTGAACAGAGAATCTAGGAAGTGGAAAATATAGCTGGAATAAAATTATAAAATTCTAAAGGCAGAATTTTAGAAAGAGAAATACAATGCTAAACTGTAGCTTAGATGTAAAAGGTATGTTCTGGACATATTCCAGGTTCAATCCCCAACAGTGTACAGAGAAGGGATTGTAGAGAATCAAGGCACATTATATAACTATGCATCATAAATAATTGTGGTCTCATGTGTTATATATAAACATTGAAGGGTGAATAGGCAACTTTCAGAGAAAATAATAGTTCAGAATTTTCAGAATTATTATTAAAATATCTAATTATCAAAGTGAAGAATCCCTAGAAATCTAACATGTAATTGTTGTATTTGGTTTCTTGCCCAAACTTTATGGGCCTGATCCTGCTCTCTGTCAGTCTGGCAGAAACACTCACAGTCACACAGAGACACACAGACACATACATTAATTTTCTGCTCATTCACCTAGGGCCCAGGCATATAATTTGCTAACTCCTTCATCTGAACTCAGTTCATCTTGTTCAGCCGTGGTGCTCGATACCTTTTCTCAGACCAGCATTTTAGCTTATTAACTCTGCTCCTACTGCTGTCTCCTCATCATGTCTCTGTTGCATCCCTGTGGCATCTCTGCTCTGCTCTGAGATGTTCCCAGGCTGGTAGCTCCACCCACACTTCCTGTCTGCCTTCAGCCAATCAGCATTTTTATGAAACTAGTGGGACAAGTATTTACAACATACCGTAATCCCGCTACACATGATAGATGAAAGACATTGCCTGATGATTTTCATAGTGGCTGTATTAGTTTTACCCTCTTCATTATTTATGTATTATATTTTTCGTCATGAACATAGAGGGTAGGAGTACCTGGAAGGATAAGATGGAAGGGGAAGAAAAGGGAAATATAGGAGAAAATACATAATATGTTCAAGTTAAAATGTGTCTTAGAGCATTTGCTGCTCTTGTAGAGGACCCAGGTTTGATTCCCAGCTCCTGTTAGTATGACTCACAACATTCCAGGACTCCAGCTCCAGGGAACAGACCTTCTGTCCTACATGGGCCTCTGTGCTCACATGCACATATTCTCTCACAATAAGTAATGGAAACTAGACTAGACCTTTATATAATGTCTTTGTGAAAACCACCTCAATGTAAGTCAACACAAGTGGGAAATAAAATACATCCATGTGTAGATGTTGCAGTGGGAGCCAGAGAAAACCACAGAAAATGAAGACTGATGATCCTGAAGGGAACAGAACTCTAACTGATGGGTGGTTCTCAGTAGCAATGGATTTCAGCAGACAACAAAAAACAGTGGTCCCAGGAGATCACTTAGAATCCACAATGTCTCAATATATGAGAAAATTGAGGAGCAGCAAATATCCAAGATTATCATGAAATGATTGTAGTGTCTGACAGGAACATTGAACACCAATTCTTCAGGCACAGAAGGAATGTCCAGAGCAGATTATCCTGCCTCCCTTATGTAAATGGAATCACTAGAGAAGAAAAACCAGTTGCATGCATTGCTCTACAGAGAATTAGCTAAATGCTGGCATCCACTATCCAGCCCCAGATAATCATAGGATCACTACATATATTGATACAGAGGTAATATAAGCTGCAGTGTGCAGAAGGCTCTCTCGGAGAGTTGCCTGAACCAACAGGTGGCTTCAGAAGAGTGAGAACAAGCTTATCTTATACAAACTACTGAAAGTGGGGACATTTCTATTACTGCATCATGGCAATTCTACAGATAACTGGGTATCACTGAATTTATTCAATGCAATATATAATATAAGAATTAATACTTATTAAAGGCTTAAACAAGCACTTACAGATACAAGATAACCTCAATGCAATTCTAAGAGAGTCAGAACTTCCTGTGCTGGATGTTCGGTATTCTCCCAGAGAAAAGCAGGAACAAACAAGAAAACAATTTTGGGTTCTGTGTACTCAATGATTCTGGCCACGCCCCATCAGGATCCAGATTCTCTAATGTCAGAAGAGCTTCCTTGGGTAACCTATGAATCCCACTACAACTGGGTAAAGAGATGCCATTGGAAAATGTATTGGTACTTCAAACAATAATTATATAAAAACATATAAGCATTTATTCTCCAGATCTTCCCACAGCCCCCACTCATTCTCACCTTTGTTTTTTAATGCCTAATCTGTGGAATAAAACTGACTAGAACGAATGTAAGATCACAAGATGAGAGTTGGGAGGTAAGCAGTGGTGTGAACATTTCTAAAGTTGTTGTCATGGAAAACAGCAAGCCTATTGATTATCACAGATGAAAAGTTATCAAAATAGAAACATGCAATAGAGCATGGCAAGGCAACAACTATGTTGTGGGCTGACATAAGAGACAAACTTCTAAGGAAATTATTCAAAAGTGAACAAAGCCATCAAACAATACAGTAGCGACTGAGAAGGAAAAAGAATGCAAAGTGACGTAGCTGGGCCTCTGGACGTCTAAAGAGGCCACTCTAGAGGACATCTTGAGAATGTGCAGCAAAGTCTAAGTGACTAAATGTCACAATTTCAAACAGCTGCAATTAGGAGAGAATCGTCAGGATTCCTCTTTCTTAAAGGACAGTATGAAATGCAGGTGTGCATAAGACAGCTTGAGACAGTAAAACGGAAATGGACAGTAAAAAGCCCCCAGATCTCCAGGACCAAATCAGAAAAGGAGGACAGGGAATAAGACCAAGGCAGAGCCACCAGCTTCAAAATGAAAGCAGAGACTGTTAATTAGACATTAGACAGCGTATCAGCACAAAGAATGTGGGAAAATTAGGATCAAACCGATGTCATCCTAGCAGTTGAACACTGATTTATGTTACAAATCAAACAAAATGCATAGAGGATTTCACATGTTCAATGGGAAAATTCATGAAACTCCATACTTAGTAGGCTTATGAAATTTTAACAGAATGAAGTTTATCCTGATGAGACCCATTCACAAGAATTACATTAAATATATTACTTAATATTAAAGAATTAAGTAGTTTTCACATCAAGAAGCCAAATTGTTGTCCATCATTATAGACATTTCAGTAGAATTTCTCAGGAAAAAAGACAAGTAAAGGAAAGAAGAAATGTCTGTGTTCTGGATTTGTCCCTGCAGATTGCACTTTAGACATAATCTCTCATATGGAAGTATTGATACTAAGGGCATTTAGGGGAAGGATTATGTCCTGAGAGAACAAAAGGGAGCCCCTGAACCCTTCCAATGCGCGTACATCCAAATCTTTTGTGGAAATGACTGAAAATAAATGAAGCAAGCTAAAGTTCTGAATTAAAATCTTCATGTTAAAATGATCAATTGACAAAATAATCTACAAATTAAACACTTTGAACGAAGCTGTCAGCAAGTGTTTTTTATTAAGCTTGACCAACTGTCTTTTCAGGTAACAAGAAGGAAGGGCTGTGGATTGAAGACAGAAGTGACCTTGTGTTACCAGACTTTTGTAGAATGAAGTTTCTGGCCTGTCCGGCCAGAGGTCCAGAGATTCAGACCCTCTCTTAGCCTCAAATAATCACACAAAGGCTTATATTAGTTTCATGATGTTTGGCTCAGGCATTTTGCTAGCTAGCTCTTGCATCATAATTTATCCTATTTTCATTAATCTGTCTTGCCACGTGACCCATGTTACCTGTTACTTTTACATGTTGATTCTTTGACAGCCTGATGGCATCTTTATCTGACCCCACCCTCCTTCCCCTATCTATGCCTTGATTCCTCCCCCCATCTATATCTAAGATGCCTGCCATAGGCCAAAATAGTTCCTATATTTACAGAAAGACATCCCACACCAGACTTTCTGCTTGGTAGAAGGTACATTAAAGTGCACCATGGAAAAGAGACCAGGATAAAAGTATGGAATGGGGTTGTGGCTCCATTAGCAGAATTCTTTCCTGAAGGATCCCAGACACTGTATAAACTACACTTCATGGTAAAAGGCTATAAACCCAGCACTTGGAAGGTGTAAATAGGAGGGTCTAGGATTCAAGATCATCCCTGGACACACCACAAGTTTGAGGCCATACTGGGACACATGAGCCTCTGTTTAAAAAATAGTCAAAGTAAAACAAAACAAAAACCTAGCAGGCAGAAATTTCAACAGAAACTTAAATTGGAGTTGGCTTGATATCTAATCCCTTCACATGATTTGCAGTGTTATTTACCACATGCTTTCTGGGCCCTGTTCCTACTCCACTTAGCTTTTATTCTCTTGAGAGATACAGGAATCCCTTACTGGCTTGATCCTTTGCTTCATGTCCTTCACTGTCCCCCACCTTGCTCCCGATTTAGAGGTCTAGGCACACTTCTAAAATCTCCTTTGGCTAAGTAATCTACTTTGTTATTTCCCTCGTGTGCTGTTCCCCAGCACTGTGCACTTCCCTGCTGTACTGTGCCCTCAGCACTGTACATAGCACTTGGTAAATAGCTCTCCAATGAAATGTGGAAGTAATAAGTCCAAAGAGGCTCATTCCTGGCAGCTGGTTCAGAGGGGAATAGACCTGCTATGCAGGCACAGTGTGTACTCAACACTAAACCTTTGATGTGGCCATTGTATGAGACTTGCTGTGGATAGACTGACAGCTAGTGAGTGAGGGTTGTTATTAAATGTGTTGATTCTCAGTCACTCAGAAGGTGTTCACGTGTGGCATTTAACACATTTGAATAAACCCTTCACTACTTCCTGCATTATACTCATTTCATTATAGAATAAATCACATTTTTGCCACACCATGTAATTGACAAATGAAATTCATGCTGACTTTCAGAGTGATATACTAAAGAGGAAAGCCTTCAATGTGAGGGTTCATTTTGCCAATGTCACAGCCCCTCAGTGTTTCAGGAACATACACAAAAATCATCTGGCTTAATGTTCCCCTTATCTCCTGATTATTTCCAGCTGGATATAAATAACTAGTTCCCTGTCTTTCTTTATACTGTAAATATAATAATGCATACATATTTCTTACTTGTTAACATAAACTGTTTTAGAAGCGTATGCATAATTTCATTACTGAGCTTTATAAGTCAACTATCCTACCCACGTTTGCACTCTGTGAGAAGTGTGTGTTAGAACCTGATTCCACCCATGTCAAAACAGAACTTGTGAGGGTGATTTTCATGTTGAATTAAAAAGATAAACTTATAATCCAATTTTCTCTTGTCAGTAAATCACATTAACATTTTCTATTACATTTGATAAGGCAAATGCTGATTTCTTTTTGATAATCCTTCTTTCTTCACATCTCTAGTCTTCTAATAACAAGATGCTAATGTTACAGGACAAAGACTGCATGCTACACAGGCCACACTGGCTTTGTAAATTGCCAACGGTATCTAAGGATATCAATAAACATCAGTGCCTTAGTGGTCCAGCCCAGAAAAAAAGGATGAGACGTATAGTCCATGAAACAGGCTTTATTTTAAATTATGGAAATTTGTCTAATCCTAGATTAATGAATAGCAAATGTGAACTCCCTATGAAAATACCCCTGTTAATAGATATCTTTTAAAATTATAGTAAAGGCTTCTTTCCCTGAAGCTATAAAATAAATATGGTGACTTCACACAGTACCCAGTAGTCATTCAATTAGAGAAGAGGAGACACCAGATAAAGGCAGCCATGCAGCAAAAACTAAAGTTCAATATCATTAATTTAATTATAGAACATAATCATTTGACAGTGCAATGGGTTGGATTTAAAGGATGAGGTTGAAATTGATTATTAATCATTGAAAAGGTGTATGGTAAGGATGAGGCTGCCACATGATGGAAGGTTACAAGCTTCTCTTAAGCAGGGACCATCAGCAAATGCATCTTGGGCTGGAAGGAGGGATCAGGATGAAGGATGATGATAAGCACTACCCTGAGAGCATGTGTGGCTGTCACTAGCAGCACTAGGGAGGCTCAGGCCATGCCATCCACTCACTAGATGAATATTATCATTGAATTATAATTATTGACTGTTTCTAGTGCACTCTTCAGTCAAAACCTTCATCTCACAGGTGAAGAGAATAAAGAACTGAGAGTTGAAGTGACCACACAGGTCAAACCACATACAGGAGCAGGTTCTGTGTGTAGACAGAGAGGACAAGCCTTGAGCTTATCCTGCAGAACCCAAGGAGAGATGCAAATGCAAAGTTCCCTAATCTTGGCTCATTAGTCTTTCAGGCATGGTGTTTCTCATCACCCATAGTTGCTTGCCAAGAAAACCCTTCTTTCTGGAGGATTTTCTCCAGGCTCTTTCCCCCTCATGACTAACAGTGTGATCTGAGAAAGTAAAGTATCTTACACTTTGGTCTGTATTGTTCGACATCTTGAAGGGCAGGAGAGACAAAGAGAGTCTCACCAGTAGGCAGGAAGCAGAGACCTGCTGGGGGCAGAGGAGGATTCTTGCTTCCACTGAGCCCCTTCAGTTGTCTTGCCCTTGTCCCTGCCTGCCAGCAATTTCCTCCTGGTGTTGTCACTGTTGTCCCTGGCATAGTTCACTGTTGCTTTTTAGGCTTAGGGAAAATAGGAGCCAATGCTCCAAGGCACCTTTTCTGATCGGAAGACAACAGTATTTATTTGAGATAAGACTTACCCATATTTTCATAATTAAAAAACAAAACTTTTGAGGCCTAAAAAATTGTCATTACAAATCTTCCTGCCTATAATGACCTGTGGTGTGTGCAAGAGACATTCTTGGTAGCTTGGGACACTTATCTCAAGTAGGAAAATAAGAGTCATTAAAATTTAGACCTGACAAAGCACTTTTACACACATTAACCTATTTTCAGAATAAAACCCCACTGTGTCAAAGCAACATTTTCCTGTTTTATGAATAGAAGAACTCACTCTAAAGGCTTTTAGCATCATCCTAAATGAGTCAACTGCTAGCCTCACTGAAGAGGCTCCAGAGAACTGAAATCCATGTTCCTCATTCTATGCCTGGGTCCAGTGGCATCATGGGATATATTTATTGTGGCTGAGCTGTTTCTAGTATCAAACATTATCTTCATTTCACTAATTTTTTTAAGTTGCAACCCAAGTTTAAACACATAGTGTTAGGAATCCAGAAGAGGCTTTCTTTGTTCCTGGTATAGATCCCTCTGTGATGCTGAGCTGGTGTGGAATCAAAGCTCTTTATACTGCCCCCACAGCATGCCTCAAGAGACGAAAAATCTTTTCTTTGAGGAAATTCTGGACCTGGCATTCCAGAAACTCACATGTAAATCTGATGGTAGGATAAGTGTCACTCTGTAACTGGGGTCAAGCATTTAATTTTTTCTGAAGACTTTGAAGTTCAGTGTTCCCATGTGTTAACAGGGGGGAGTAGGGCATTCCTTCACTTTAAACCACAGGTGCATGGACACATGTATGTAAACAGGAGCTGCAAAGGTCCCTCTATTCAGTTTGCTTCAGTGAATTAAGAATGTTACATCACAAGTAGGAGCACAAAGAATTCAAAATAAGCATTTGCAAGGTATTGCATCCGGTGAAAACAGATAATGACTCATGTCTATTGGTGTCATAATGGCTCAGGTCTTGTTTGGACAATCATATTATCAAGGTGTTGAACAGTAAATATCACACTGAGAAGAGTCCTGTGCGCCTGGCTTCCTCAAGACAACCCTACCTGTACAATTGTTTCTGACCCCTGGTTAGAGTGTGATGTGTATTCTCGAACCTAGCACTAAGCACAGTGGGAACAGCACAAGCATCAGAGTCAGTTGCCAAGTAAGCATGTGTCCATATGTGAGGACATGTATGTGAGTGTTGTAGCCTCTCTCTGTAAAAATATATGTTTATCAACTGGTCCAAGGGCATTGTGAAATTTTACCACAAAAAAAGTGTTCAAATAAACAGAAAAACAAAGAAAAATTTCTTTAAAATTAAAAGTAAAAAGCAAATTCAGTGAGAGTAGTTAAACAGACTTACAGTCATTCGTGGAGCACCAAGAGGTTAGCAGACTAAAAATTCAACCAAATAGTTGAATAGAGTAGAAAGCAAGAGACAGCTGCCAGAGAATACAGACTCAGGCCAGCTTCCTCACATCTGCTTTGGCAATACCCAGGTTCAATGCTCATCCTCCAAAGAAAGAAAGCAAAGCCTGTTCTTCCTTTCTCCTATTAAGTGAGGATCCATTGTCCTCCCTTGAGAAAGAAAAGCAAGTGGCAATAATCCACCAGCGTGAACCTGTAGGTGGTATTTGGAGCTCTGCAAAATGTATAGAATACACACACTCAAGTCCTTTTATCTGGGAGGATTGATTGGCTAACCACAGATGAAGTAATGAACTGGGCTGTTTATACCTACCATACAGTATAAAGATGTATAAATAAATAATAAACAAGTAAAACTTGATTTAAAATCTCAGCAAAAAGAAAGAAAGGAAAGAAGGAAGGAAGGAAGAAAGAAAGAAATGAAGCAAAGCATTAAAAGTATCCCAATGGCTTGGTTTTAGCCGACTGTGGCCTCCTTAGAGACTACATGTCCTTAATGAAAATGAAAATAAAGTCTATTTTTGCCCAAACCTGCCCAGCATTTTCACAGCAATGAGCACTAGCAGACTTCTTTCTGGCTGATCTTTCTTTCATCACATGTGCCACTATGATAAGGCAAATTAATTGTTCTAGTGGCCACAATAGTGAATATAAAACATTATATCTGGTCAATCTGGTTTGGGTGCCTCAATCTTAGTCAATGCAAGTAAGAATGTTTTGTAAGATTTTTTTGTCAAAAGAACTTTCAAGACACATTACTCCAAGCTAATGCTACTATGAACAAAATTTTAAACAAAATAATGTTTTATTTAAGATCTGAGTAGTGTTCCTGGACTTACTCAGCTGATTTAGACAGCTATCCCTCTGCTGCAGACTGAGTATGTAAACCAGAACTTAAACTCTGACATCCTGACCCCAGCACGACCTCTGTTCATCAAGTCACCAAGTAGCAGTCCTAATTTTTTCTATCTGGTATAATATTTTTAAAGCTGATAGTCACATTCTCCATGGCTTTTCACAGACTTTGGTTTTATAGCATAGTTGTAAAGAAGTACTAAATTTATCATGGAGCTTGAGAATCTGGCTTCAACTGCTATCATGGCCAATTACTCAAAATATTCAGAATGAAATTTCCAGAAGATGGAGCCCTCTGCCCCAGGCAGTAAAGGTCTCTCGTAGAATGCAATTCTGCATTCTTAGAGTCTGTTAAGCTTCTATTTACCTAGCACATGGTTCAAGTAGTGGAAGCTGCCTACTGAAGAACCCATTCCCATTCCCTTTGCATTGTGAATTTCATAATAGCCAGACATGATAATTAATAGTCTACTGTAGAAAGGTGTTATGTAGTGATCCTACAAAGTGCTAATTGTGGATCAAGTATCTGTCAACCCCTGCAGACAGATGCCTGCAGAATGCTGCAAATGGATTTGTTAAATATGAGGTCATGAGACATTTTTTTTTCCAGGCTCCTGTAGTTGGAAAATGATGAAACAGTCCCAGAAGCAAACTAAATCTCGTAATGGAATGTGGTTTACAAGTAAATATTAGAAAATTATTCAGATTTACCACATTTTCTATATCCACTCTTCGGTTGAGGGACATCTAGTTTGTTTCCAGTTTCTCACTATTATAAGTAAAGCTATTATGAACATACTTGAACAAGTATCCTTGTGGTATGATTGAGTATCCTTTAGGTAAATGCCCAAAAGTGGTATAGCTGGGTCTTATGGTAAATCAATCTCAAATTTTCTGAGAAACTGCCATATTAATTTTCAAAGTGATACAAGTTTGCACTCATAGCAGCAATGGAGAAGTATTCCCTTTGCTCCATGTACTTTCCAGCATGAACTTCCACTTGTGTTTTCGATCTTAGTCATTCTGACAAGTGTAAGATGGAATCTCAGAGTCATTTTGAGATTTGCACTTTGCATTTCCCTAATGGCTAAAGATGTTGAATATGTAAGTGTTTTTCTCAGCCATTTTAGATTCTTCTGTTGAGAATTCTTTTCAGGTATGTGTAGAGTAGATTACTCAGCTGTTAAAAACAATGTCATCACAAAATTTAAAGGCAAATGGAGGGAGCTAGAAAATATCATCCTGAGTGAGGTAACCCAGACACAGAAAGTCAAACCTGATTGGTGCCTACTCTAGTCATCAGAGAAGCGTCATTCAGTTTCTGATGGAAATAGATGCAAAGACCCAAGGCCAATCTTGGGAATCTGCTAAAGAGAGAGAGGAGGGATTAGAAGACCTAGAAGGGTCAAGTACATTATAAGAATATCCACAGAATCAACTAACCTGGCTTCATAGGAGCTCACAGAGTCTGTATTGCCAACCAGGGAGCCTACATAGGACTGAACTAGGCCTATATATTTATGTTTCAGTTATGTAGTTTGACCTTCTGGCAGGACCCCTAACAGTGAGGGCAAGGGCTGCTTGTAGCTCTTTGGCTAATTTTTGGGCCCTATTACTCATACTGGGTTGTCTTGCCCAGTCTTAATTCAAAGGGAGGTAGTTAGTCTTACTGAAACTTGATATGCCATATTTTGTTGAGAGGCCTGCTTTTTTCTGAACAGAAATAGATCAGTAGATTGGAAGGGAGGGCAGATGGAAGGGAGAGAGAACGAGAGAAGAGGGAGAAATGGAAATTGCCATGCAGGTATAAAATAAATAACTTTTTTTAAAAAAAATCATTCAAAGTTATTTTTTAGAGGAATGAAGAAGCACAGAGGCTGTACATCCTTATGAGGACCCTCCTCCAGTTAGGCAGAGTGATCACATTGTACCCAGAGCGGTCAATTTTAAATAAATTGGCATAACATAATAAGACATTGGAAGCCTGACCTATAAGTAGGTAGATTTGGGGTCAATTTTAATTTAATGACACTTTGGGCATGGTCTCTTCACTTAGAACTGATATTTGTGACAATCCAAAATGTCTTTCTAAAGACAGACATGTACACATGTACAATCTCCCACCACAAATTCAGAACAGAGTTTGTACATTTTTTGGATCTCTACACATAGACTTCTAGAAGGACTGGCTATTTCTGTCTATATGATAAGTCTTCTCTTTTGTATTCTTTATGTTTAGAGTTAGATAAATGAATCTCTCTTGAAGAGATTTCTCTGCATGTGACTCTATCAAGAAATTACTTTGGTTTAAGAACAATGATTTGAACGTAAATATGTAAATGAGTATTCTTAGAAGTAGTGTTAGAAACCCTAAAATTGTTTTTACTGTGTTCTGAATAGGAAACTGGTGTAAAAGATAGAGCTGCTGTAATGCCCCTGAGTGAAGATGTTTAGGAATTAAGAATTGAGTTAAGATGTTAGGTCTCACCTTGATACATTTGTGAATTTCCTTGGGGAAGTTAAGTTTCTGCTTCATGGAGTTGTAACATGAGTGTTGACTCATTGAGAACAAAACTCCCTGCTTTATCTGAAACACTCAGGACAAGAGGTCAACTAAATAAGCATCTTCAATGACTTAAAGTGACAACCTTGTGTAGGAATTTGAACTCTCAGAGGCAGGAGGAAGCCAGTTCGTAGATGTTCAAAAGTGAAACAGCGTGTGCCAGTACTGAGCATGGAGTTCAAGATCCCGGAAGACACACTCAGGGGCGGGGCCAGCGGGCAATGCATTCACACAAAATAATTAGTCAGAACAGCAAAGATTTTAAAAATGGTAACTAGTCTCTAAATAAATGAGGCTTTTTTTTTTCTACAAGAAACAAATACTAAATACCTGTTGAGTTCCAAAGAAGTGTTGGAACCAAGAGCACAAGTTAATGGAGAACAGCAGAGTTCAAACAACGAGGAAAAGAATATTCTAAATTAGATTTGTTCCACACTGGAGCAGTCTACCATCCAAAGCTGAGGATCACTTTTCTGCGGGTTTTAAGGTGAACTGAATGTAATGTTCTCTCAGGAAAAACACACTAAACACCCTACCCTTGTCACCTTGGGACACTGTGGCTAGGGAGCCTCTCAGGGTGGTCACAGTGCCAGTCACTGGTCCCGGCCCTGATTAATCTACGCATCTGTTTTAGTTGCAGAAGCCTTACAAACCCCCCATAACTTCAGGTCAATAGCAAGTCCTCTGAGCTAAGAATGTAACCGAACTCATGTATTTTTTACCTCAAGATGGTCAGGATATATAAAAATCACACTGAAGGAAAGCATAGGTTTAGAAAAATTAGTTTTATTATCACAAAATACTGTGTGCTAAGTGCCCCTCATTGTTACATGAAAGCCCCCCTTAGAGTGTTTAATACATTTTCATGAATGATTTAACTTTGCAAATAGCTTTGGTAAATATTTGATATGCTGTTATTAAATTTTCTTTTACTGACCTAACCTTTGACAGTTATTTTACTTTGGCCTGATAGTGTTGGATTTAAGTCATTTCCACATTGGGGTAGTTATTCCAAAAAAAGAGTTTGATAAAGAACTTCTGTTTACACTTTCTTATTAAAGGTTATCTGTCCTAGAAACTTAATGTTTCTCTAGATAAAGTAAGTCCAAATGGCAGACCACTGTTCTGTGGCAATAATAGGTCAACGTACACAGATCAAGGCAGGGGGAGTGCCAGGAAAACAAAGAGATGCTGTGTACAATACACCCAAGCCTTCCAGGGAGATAGCATCTTTTCTGTTCCCTAAGATGTCAAGTAATACAGGCAAGGTTTTGATATATAGAAGAAAAGGAAGTTGACAAATCCTTACAAGGTTTCATTTACAATATATACAAAAGGAAATTTAATAGATTTAATACTTCTAAATCATCTGTGAATTCTATTGGCTTATGTTTATAGAATCCAAAAGACCTGAAAATACATCAGCATTGTGTCTGATGAAGATTCCAGCTGAATTACTGATTTAATTTTGAAATAAAAATGTGTTATGGGTTTCCTCTACTAGCCTAAGGCTGAGACCAGTTTGTGTAATTTAATCTTGTGTGATGATGCCTAAGACACCAAAACAGTTTAGTTTTAGCAGAATGCCTCTCATATATACTATGAAGTAGCAAATATAACACAGTTCACCTTCTTTCTTCTTTAAATCCCCACAGACAGTATACTAAAAGAAATGAAGTCACATATAACAGGAACATGAGATAGTCATTAGAATCTTCACCAGAAAGGAAGGGCAGAAGCAAGCTGGAGGTGACAAACACATTTTATTTGAAGTGAAAAAATAAAATTAAAGTGGAAAATGATAGCGTAGTAAACACAAGAAGGCAGCCACATTTTCAAAGTTCAAGAGTATCACACACCAAACCCTCAACACACTACACTTGCACTAGCAAGTACATGCACAATATACCACACACAAAACACACACATATGTTCCCAAGCTGCTCAAAATAGTTGTATTTTGCAGCCTGGATATTCTTTGCTTTTGTCTAAAATCCACTTTTGAGTGAGTACATACCGTGTCTATCTTTCTGGGCCTGTGTTACTCATTCAGTATGATACTCTCCAAATTTTTTTTTTCTGTTGAGTAGTACTCCATTGTGTAAATGTACCACAATTTGTTAATATACTCTTCAGTTAAGGGGCGTCTAGGTCTTTTCCAGTTCTGGCAGGGATCCCCTTGGGAAGAGAAAATAGATATCTCCTGAGTAAATTGAGATCAAAGCAAGTAATAATCAAGGAGAGGTGAGAACAAATTATGAGAGAAGGAGATGGTTGAGTGAGAGGAGCAACAAAGAAGAGAAAAAGAGATGGATGTCTTGATAGAGGGAGCCTGTATGAGTTGGAAAGAGAGTGGGTGCTAGGGAAACCTCTGAGAACACACAGGATGTACCTGGCTAGGACTCCAACCAATAGTGGAGGGGGAACATAGACAGTACTTGCCCTATAATCAAATAAATGATTACCCTAAGTGTCATTATAGAACCTGTATCCAGCAATGAATACAGGCAGAAGCAGAGAACCATAGCTAAGCACCAGGTCAAGTTCCCAGAATAGCTGAAGAGAAAGAGAGAAGAGAGTCTATCTAACCAAAGGAATTGGGATCATGAAGAGGAAACCCACAGAGATGGCTGGCTGAAACTATTCAGAGTTCACTAAATCAGAAACAGCCACTGGTGAATCTTCAGGGAAAGGAACTAAACCCTCCAAAGGTAGATGACTGTGGCATGGGCAGTATGTGGAACCTTGTGGAGTAGGATCAGACTAAGTTCCTGTGCATGACCTGGCATCTTATAGCCCATTATCTACAGAAGAACACCTAAACCAGCCTTAATACTGGGAGGAGGGACTCAGATCCACCTCAAATGGATACACTAGACTGAACTGACCCATCTTGGGACTCCTTGCCCTTTTTGGGGAATGAATGCAGAGGTGGGGTGGGGTGAGGCTGAGGGAGGACTGGGAAGGACTGGGAGGAGGGAAGGAAGGACAAGCAGTGGTATACATGGGGAAAAAACTTTTTTAAATACATTAAAAAATGAAAACAAGAATAAAATATATGTTGAAAACCATAAAAGAAAACCAACATACATCAGAAGCACACTCAAATAAGGTAGATAGTAGTATCGGAAGACACCAGATTTCAGCCTCTGACATATACACATGTTTGCACAGCAAACACATCCACACATACATACACACATACATACATACATGCACACAAATACATAAACAGAATAGAAAAAAAGGGAAATGAAAAAGGGGAAAGACTAATTTCACCCTTTATCACACAAAGTGACATGCGCACTTTAAGTATGGCTAGATAAAGCTTTATCTAGAATTAGAAAAATACAAAGACAAAATTGATATCACTATTTCCAGATAGTGAGCAGATAGCACTAAATTGCAATATTGAAACTTATGAGGTGTTTCCATATGTATAAGAAATTTATCATGCTTATGTATAAGTTTAACAATACCAAACTGGTATTATTTATATTTTATAATCTTAGATATTGAGATATTGCAGAAGAATGTCACTTTACACAAATGACTTTGAATATTTCTCTTTTATTGTATAATATATAATATAAATTTTCTGAAGCTATAAAGATATTCACATTCTTGTTGTAAATACAAAGAGCTGTAAAAGGCATTTGTGATTGACTAATTACGTATGATACTCCCATTATTAATGCACTTGTCCAATTAAAGATTAAAGCCTTATTAGTAAGAGGTAGAAAAAAGATCCAGTCTGTAAATCTAGGGCATGTCACACTTGAATGTCCCATAATATCTGCAACTTTATAGTAGTAGGGAGAGGCTTTTGCAGCTGGAGGTTTAAGGTCTCATGTGATGATGTTAAATCCCTCCTGATGCCACTGAACCTAATGAAAATGACTAAAGTGTCCAGAATTGGAGCATCCCAGACACAGTCAGTAGTATGTTGGTTACACTGGGTAGTTCATCTACTGAGAAGAAAATCAGGTCATGTGGAGCATGCAAAAATATTCAGGTTTTCACATCTGCCAATGGCTAGATGTGGATTTAAAGCAGGGATTATTTGCAACTCCTAAATCTTCTCAGTTTAACACCAGGTTGTGATGTTTCTTATATGTACATTGACTACCTACTGTGTGCCAACTGAACACTAAGCACACTATTGTTGTAGAAAGTTTCCCAGGCCCTTTTGGGTCAGGCGGTTTGGACCTGGCATGCCACGGCTTTTGTCCCCCAAAGAAATGAATCAGATACTTATATACTTCATACTGTTTGGCCCATGTCTTAAGCACATTACTAGCTAGCTCATTCATCTTCATTCAACCCGTTTCTATTAACCTGTCTGCCACGTGGCTCGGCCCACGGCTCACCTGTGTTCCTTACATGTCTGATTAACTCCACCCTACTCCTACCTGCCTGTCCTCTGATTCTCCACCCACTTCTACGGTGCTCTACATAGGCCAAACCAGTTACTTTATTTACATCATACAGAGAGCATTTCCACCAGACACTACATTCATTATTTTATTTTTTTTTTTCTTACAACAAATCTAAGAAGTGAATGTCCTCATCACCCTTGGCCTACAAAAAGAGATTGTATAATTTTTCTCCCCAAGACCACACAGTTGATTAATAGGCTTTAAATCCAAATCTTTATAATTCCTAGTACTGAAATGCTAAGCTTCATGCTGTATTTCTTTTATAAATCCAGCCTTAATCAATATAACTTATAAAAAACAGAAAGGAAAGACAAACATTTTAGATCTAGTAACAATTCAGTGAAATGGCAGGGTTGAAAGGCAAGGGTTTGGTATCCACTAGTCTCATATTCTCATTTTGACATGCTATCCATCTGGCTATGAGTATTTACTTATTTTCTTTGAGTTCAGTTCTCCCCTTAGACGGAAAAAGTGACAATGACCCAAGGTGTTATCCATTGGCATTGAAGAGACCTACATGGAACCTCTTGTGTACCATAGATCCCTGGTACATAGTAACAGCTTCCCATGTATTCTTGCTGACACGTCACTTGGAAAGATACCTGGATTGTTCACTCAGCAATTTACAGAATTAGAAAAGGCCATGTGCAGTAGCCATGGGCTTACCATCATTTACATTGTTCAATGAGAATAAAGCCCGGTCAGGGGTCCCATGCTGTGTTGGTGCTTTTGTGTAATGTTCACCATGATAACTGTATTAGAAAAGTCAAGATATTTAAAGCTGTACTTTAGGTGTAGAATACTACAGTTATGGTTTCTCGGAACAGGGAGATTCTCTTTTCTTCTTCTTTTTTTTATCATAATAAGGACATGATCTGTTCTATGTAGTGATGCTGACATTTGCAAAGACACAGACCTGAGTGAAGTGTCAGTAGGCAGAATGAGACACAATAATGCTGGCCTCTATACCTGGAGATGAAGTCCAAAGGGGTGTTCTGGCCACTAAAGAATGGTCTGCTGTTCAAACTAGCTTATCTTCTTTATGGTGCCTCTGTATAAAGCACACAGTAGTTGACCTATTCTGATAACACTAAAGCTTATAAGTCTCTTCCAATTTACAGTAAGACTTGACTTGGGTCAAACTGCTAGCAAGTAAGAAAGATGGCCTGCAGGGAGGGCCAGTGACCACAGGCCAGTGTCTTGTCATGACCTGCCCACATGATGATGGGGCCTCAGAGCAGAGCAGTTGCAGAAAACTCAAGAGGTAGAAGCCTGCACACTTAAAAAAAATGATTGCAAGGTCTTTTGCTTTTTTTATTACTATTAAATCATAGTTCTTAATTCATGTTTGTGTTTTATTCAGAAAAGTTTGAGCAATATTTTTATAGCTAAAACAACATAGCATTTTTTGCATCGTTTTAAAGTGTAAAGCTTTTCGAAAAATAAAACATGCTCAGAATTTCTCCAAAGAGTTTTCAAAGTTAGTCTTGGTTTTGTTTCTTTGTTTTATATACTATAAAGTGAGGATTATTCATTTTCTGGAGACACCAGCTAGCTTTTTCACACTTTTACTTTCCTATTCTATTCCAATTGCTGATAATTATCATTTGTAAATATTGAGTAGATCTACATAATCAGGATTAAAATGTTCTTTGTAGACTAAAAATAAATTGTGTCAATGGGAGAAAAGGAGAGTATGATCTCCCATTGGGCCTCATGAATTATTCAGCCTCTAACATGTGGCCCAGGTTAAGTGACTAGAAAAGATGCTATCTAGAGGCTTGAGAATGCATGTTTCTCTCTCTTTTTTTTGGTGAAATTGTTAGGTGAAATTTATTGGGCTAACTAACAGAAATATTCTCAAACGTAGGTTGTTAACTGAATTCTTATTGTTACAATCTTTAGTTATTATTTTTTTCATGAAAAAGGGACTTGATTTACTAAAAAAAAATACAAAAAATAGAGTGACAAGAAGTATGTAACAATGTCATTGTGTAGGACGAACACAGAAAAAAAATGACATGGTTTATTCCTGCACAGGAAAGATAATTACTGCCATATTATTGAACAAGTCATTATAGAACAGATTATTTGGTTAAGCATTGAGCATGTCGCCACTTTATTTCAACAAGCCAATAATCTCTTCAACTTACCTAATTCTCTGTTCATCTTGAAATATGTTGTTATATAATGATTAATAAACAATTACTGTTCCCAATGTACCATTCTCAGTACAGAGGAAAGGCTGGCAATGATAACTTTCAGTAAGTTGTGGGGTATGCCAGTGATGACATGGATGCATAGAGTAAGAAACAACTAGTTATGTATTACATAGGGCTATACATAGGTCATGGGAGGGATGGCATTTGAATTGTGATTAAGAAGGACAGCCAAGAAAATGTGTCTGCCAATGGACTCTGGACTACTCTGGTTAACATCAGCCACGCTACTCTATTAAATACTTCAAACGCAGCTACAGATTTTAAAAACATCTTGTATGGTTTACTCTGAAAGCATTGGTTAGGCATTACAAATAGTTTGTAGCAAACTTTCCCCTTATTATCAATTACCAAAGCGGGCCAGCCATCCTGGAGAATCTAGCCCTCAACACAAGCATATGTAAGTTCATAAGCAGGGTCCCAGCCTGTCTGGCTAAGCTTGTTTGCTCACTTTTGATATAAGCCAGGCCCTAATAATAACTTGATTTTTTTTTAATCTTTGACATTATTAAAATATGCTTTCCTGAGTGAGCTTTTCATGTTGAGCATTTCTGAGAATGAAACACAGAGAACTTAGGGATATCTTCACATCTTGTGATGTGCTTTTCTTGAAACACAAGGCAATAAAGAGTATGCACTCGCATTACTTGCTAGTATGGTGTTTATAGATAAAACCGAGTATTTAACTCCCTAGAGAACAGATGTTTGGCAGAGAATGTCATTTTGCTCTTGATCTTTAGGCTTTCCCCACACTTATTACAGTTTTTGTAAAGGTCGAGACTGAATCCCTTTGAACCATTGTTGAAGCCCAATCTCATCTCTGGTCCCTGTGAAGAAGCATCAGCTTGTGTTTGCCTTTTGACGAATTTGCTCTTTCTTTATACCATTGTGACTCACTGCCTGAGTGTGAAGCTATTTCAAGACGCTCTTTGTGGACTGCCCTCTCAGATCTCCTTCATCAAACTGCCCTTCTCCGTAGGATCCCTGCTCAACACTCTTGCCTCCCCCTGCATCCCCTGTAACAAATCTGGTGTGAGATTAAGTCTTGGTCCCTGGAATGAACCATTACAGCATGACATGTTTCTTGGTTCTCTCATTCTTGGTGTGATTCATGTTATAACTACTTGTTAGGGAGATCCTCTCCTGTGCTTGCTACACTTAAGCCCCTAAACCCCATTAGATCAAAGACCTGCATTGTTCACTATCACACTCCTCCCAAAAGAACCAGCATAGTACAAATATACATATAAACTAAATCTTTTCTTCAAACCCTTGAAATGGTGATGATGGTGGACTCTGTGAACAGATGCAGTCAGGTACACACTCTGAATCTCATTGCAAGCCATGTCTAACCCCTAAGGCTAATTAGGCAGAAGAATCTGATTCCATCCAGTATGGAGAGCCTTCTAACCAAGGCCCAAATCAGAGAGTGGTGTCTCAGCAGGTATGCTTCCTGCATAAGGAAGGAACACTGTTCTACAATGCAGATGATCTATGTGTTCTTTTTGCAGATTTTGAAATCCATATTGTATATAGTAATGTCAGGGGCCTTGTAATATGAAAGGAGTATCTCCATAGAAAGAAAAGAAATAGTCAAGCTTCCTAACGTAGAAGGAGATGTTTAAAAAGTACATCTTACCTATAAATTTATGCATATTCCTTCTTAGATATTCCTGGAGACTCAGCTCTGGTACTTTCCCTGCCAAATCTTCCCCCATCTTCACCCAACTGAGTCTCCCTCCCAATCACACTCTTTAACACACTAAATCCATTTAGTGTTGCTCATGTATTGTTACATGGTCACCCACTGCAGCATGTTCGACCTCCCTGAAGAAAACTGACTCACTCTCGTCAACTCCAGGAGCTCCTTAACTGGGACTCTTGCCCTCTGACCTCCTTCCCCAGTGAATCTGAGATTGTGAGTTTGCTTTGAACACTGTCTGAAGAGGTTGGAGATGATGTTGTTTTCATAGGCTTCTGCGTTCAGTATCTTGAATGTTTCCCTCTCTCATACACATACTTTCTTGCGTATCTACCACCCCTTTGTGGAAGATCCACAGCTTCTTTGGAAGCTCATCAATGGTTCAGAACACCAGAGTGATTTCTTTAAAGTAATTATTTCTGGATTCTGCCTTAATGAAGATAGTTAATAAGTCAGGAATAGGTGAATAAAAGCATCCTTAATGAACTTAATGCTTTTCCCCAAGTGAATGTGACCCTGTAATATTTCTTTTATGGGTGAAGTTTCAGTTGAACATAGCCAAAAGCAGATCTGAAGATAGATAAATACACAAATTCAAGTACACATAGACTGATGGTGATGGGTGATTTAACTGCCACTTTAAGATCAGACTTCACACTGGAAGATCTGTCATATACTTCGTAAGCACTGCCTATCAAGAAAGCATTTTGTCAGTAGGAAAAGGCTTAGCATCCCTCTTAGGAACATTCCTGTTAGACCCCTTTGAAATGTCTGTTTGCACTGAAAGCCATCATCCCAGAGTATACACAACTAATGCTTAGAACTCATTTACTTGCTTTAAGTGAATCACTTGTCATCTCTGGTCAGAACTAGTTTGAAAACTGCCTATCACATGACCTACTTGATATCAACTGCCATAAATGCCCTGTCTACACTTAGCCTTGGTCTGCTTCTCCACACAGTTCTGACTATGCTGTGGGCACAGAAATGACCACCAAAACAACACAAGTAGACAGAGGAATGGTTTATGAAGTAAGACTTGTTCTATCTATGGTATACTTACTTATTTTTACTTTGTATATGCTTTATTTTTCAAAGTTTAGAGAAAATTTTTACCTAAACTACAGAGTTTCTGCTGACCTCTTTACTTATATCTCCTTGTTCTCAGCATATTAGCTCTCAAATCAGTGTGTCATATGTATCATAATCAGTAACCTGGTGTTCATACATCCATGTTAGCTAAGCCCACATTTACTATGGAATCCTGGTTAGTGCTGTACTTTTTTATTATTATTATGAATAAAGTCACATTTTCTATCTCTGTATATACTTGTTCAAAGTCCCTTCCCCCTCCCACCCCTTCCAGCCACTCTCTCTTCTCCATATCTCCCCATCTTCTCCCCAGCAAGGGCAGGAGGTCCCAAGGTCCCAATATGGCTCAGTTCAGCATCCACTCCTGGCAGATCCAGTTTCCTCACTCCAACATCAAGACTGAGTCAGGTGTTCCTTTAGAGGGAGTGGGATCCAAGGTGCCAGTTCAAGGTGTTTCTGATCTCAGGTTGTTCAGTGGTTATGGTTTGCAGCTTGGACATGCTTTGCTTTTTGCTTTTTTGTTTAGAGTCCACTAATGAGTGAGTACATCCCTTGCTTATCTTTCTGGGTTTGTGATACCTCGCTCAGGAGGATATTATCCAAATCCATTCATTTGCCTGCAAATTTTAGGATATCATTTTTTTGTACTGCTGAGTAGTACTCCATTGTGTAGATGTACCATGGTTTGTTAATCCATTCTTCAGTTGAGGGGCATCTAGGTTGTTTCCAGGTTCTTGCTATTACAAATAATGCTGCTATGAACATAACTGAGTGCAAATGTGTGTCTTTAGGGTATACACCCAGAAGTATATTGCTAGATCCTTGGGGAGATTGATTCCCAGTTTTCTGAGAAATCCCCATACTGCATTCCAGAGTGGCTGAACAAGTTTACACTCCCACCAACAATGGAGTAATGTTCCCCTTGCTCCTCAACCTCTCCAGCATAGGCTGTCATCTGTGTTTTTTATCTTAGCCAATCTGACAGGTGTAAAGTGGTATCTCAAAGTTGTTTTGATTTGCATTTTTCTGATGGCTAAAGAAGCTGAGCACTTTTTCAAGTGCCTTTCAGCATTCTTCAGTGCTGTATGTATTAAGATTTCAGGGAAGGCATAATGCTAGTTCCTGTGCACAGAATAGTATCCATGCCTCAGGGAGCCACTTGTTCAGCCTTTTCCCCACCACCATACATGCTATCTGCAGCTTCTTCTGTAGTCTGCTATTTTGGGTGTTGAAGAACATATTTTAGACATATACCATCTACACATAGTCTTTTCTGAACAGTTTCCTGCAGTTGGTAGCATACACTTAATTTTGTTCTGCTTGTGTTTTGATGGAGCTTCCTTTTTACATGTATGCAGACATCCATGTAATCATTGTTCTATAGTAAAGAAGAAGAACCTACAGTGTTCTACACTAATAGAGTAAAATTTTGCCTGATAGACAGGGTTTTAAAAATGGCTTAACAAGTTTTAGCATTGTGTGTTTGGGCAATTTGCTGAAGTTCTTAGCCCTATATGTCATCACCTATAAAATGGAAAGTATTCGTATCTAGCTTTAATGTTTGTGATAAGAAGTTAATATGCAACACCAAGATGAAGTATTCAAGGGTGTTGCCACTGACAGATAAATGTCCACTGTAAGGAAGATAAATTATAGTGTACATAGGTTAGATCAGCAATGACTCATAGTCAGGTAAAGCTGTATATTCAGCCTACACAGCCACAATAAAGAAAATTTAGAACACCTCAAAGAAGCCAAGAGACAGGCAATCAAAAGTAATGAGCAATGATATGGGAAAGAGTTCCTTTAAAATATAGCTTGTTGGATAGAATTTCTGAAGTGGAAGGTTTTGAAGTGCTCAGTTAAAAAGTTTGCGCACTTAGATTTTAAAGTTATTTTAAATTATGCCATTTTCCCCCACTGTATTTCCATGTATCCACATGAATAATTTAGAACAGAAGTTGGTAAACATCTCAAAGACCAAATGGTTGACAGTTTTAGGTGTTGCATGCTTTATGGTAAATTTATAACTGTTTAGCAAAGTACCCACAAAAACGACATAAGCAGATGGGGGCGTTGTTTCAGTAAAGATTTATTGACATTTGAAAAATACAGGAAGCTGTATGTGACCATAAGCTGATGTTTTTGTTTTAGAACTTAAAAACAAAAAGTAGAATTAACCAGGAAATACTTTATTTGGTTTTTTACCAAAAAGCTGACAAAAGATACTACATTTACCAAAGACTGACAAATTATTTATGTAACTAATGACAGAGATAATATCCTGGTATATAATGAGTGGTTGTATGTATGAGAATATAGATGGGCTGCATTGTCATGTTGGTGGACACAGTTTGAATTCCTGGTCCTCTGGCTTCAGGTTCTCAGTTATGTAACTATAGCCAACAGTCACCAAGCCTAGCAGAAATATAGCCTCATAAGTAACTATTTCTTGAAAACTTGGTAGAAATAAGGTAGCACTGTTTTCTGCACAATGGAAGAGCACAGGCTTAGATCTGAGTTTATAAAGGCTTTGTTTTACATCTTATTTCATTTGGAGCCTAAGCTCGAGTTATCTTCCCTAAGCCTTTATCTTGCTGCCTATAAAACAGCTGACATCGTGAAAGTGTGATTGACTTTCTGAAAGAACTTCTAAGAACCACAGTGGAATTTCTGGAATGTAGTTTCCATACTCCAAGAACTTACAGGAAATTATTCACTTGTTAGAGAACTTAAATTTTATAAGAGAAAGGTGAAACAAAAGTGTTGATTTCACCTTATAAAATCACTGGTATTAAAATAGATAATGTGTAGGTGACACCTAGCACCACCTGGTATGACCCCTCTCAGAGTTTGGATATTATCCACTGTAGCTGTTATTAAAGAGACGTGCATGGAATAGAGGTATTCATAAGAGATTCTCTATAGCTAGTCCTGGAATGCAACAAATTCCCCAGCTCAGTGACTCGGTAATGCATTTGACTTAGGGAGCAGAGGACACACAGGGAAGTGACATCTGAGATGTCAGTCACAGATGTAGTAACAACATAATGGTGGGGGCAAAAGAAGCAGTGAGTTCATATCTGAACATGAAAGGTTGTGTCCAGGACTCTACTAGAGGATGGACACATTTCTTATGCAGGTCTTAAAACAACCCTGCCCAAAAGAATCAGTAACTACTTTGTTGAGGTCATGTGAAGGGTGAGCTGACTAAGAGTTAGAACTCAGTTCCTCCTGAAGTGGGCTTGAGCTATACATATTAGAGAAGCCCTCAGAACCTAGTGAAGTTTATTCCCATGAGGAGGTCAGGTGTTCCTTTTTTCTCTGAATATTTGTCCCAAATTCATTCCCCCAACAAAACCCTAGCCTTATTTTATTTTCTTTGTCATCCCAAGAGTATTTTATTACGAACCGTCAGCCAGGCACTGTGATATATGTCAATAAAGGAAATGGATAGATGTATTTACCACATACTTAGGAGTTTATGATTGTTTTTTGGAAAAGTATTTTTAAGACCAAGCTAAAAATGCATTAGCTAACCAGTGTTAAGATTTCTCTCAGAGGAACAAAGCCATTTCTTACCTAATTGTCACTCCAGTTTCCTAAATAAAGATATTAAGCAGAGAATTTCTCCAATCATTAAGAACTACCATAAATACACATAGCTGCTGTTAGCTGAGATCCATTCTTTTCATGGCCTTTTCCTCTTATTCCAAATATGATTTTGTTTTAGAGAGCACAGCAATAATAGGGCATTTACTTAAATCAAAGCTGAGGAACATAGACCTGTAAAAAACAAAGCCCTGTTGTTCAAAGTTTATTTTTTAAAAAGTTCAAAGCCTAAAGGGAAAGAAAGTAAACACAGCCATGAGCAAGCGGCATGCAGAAAGTTTGTTTGACCTCTACTTCCTAACAGTGGTGAAAACATGGGTTCTTTTGTAATGAGGCAGACATAGCTACATTTCAAGATTTGGTTTTTCTGCATTTCCATGTTGACAGGTTCAAACTGAGTTCTAAAATGTGACACTCATCCCTACCAGTATTAAATCCCGAAGATAAAGAGCTGGTGAGTGTACAGAACAGCTGGATCTAATTAGAATCCACATTTCTGACTTTACTTGACCCAACTTCCCATCTGTCTGGAGTTATTTCATTATAAATAGTGTAAGCTCTCATTTCCAGTCAGCACCAGAAACTGTGACACGTCCTGTTCTTCAGGGTCACTGATGTTTCTGTTGGCCATCTTAGCATTTTACATGGACTGACTCCAAAGTTTGCAGTTTCCCCACTGGTGAAGAGGAAAATAAGTGTTTTGTGCTGTGTATCTTACTTGTCCTATTTGACATTGGCTAAGTTGTGAAGCACTGGAATGGGGAGATGATTCAGTCTGTAAAATGTTTGTTGCCCAAGCATAAGGGGCTGATTTTGATCCCCAGAACCAGCGCATTCCACAGCTGGACAAGTGGAATGTGCTTATAATCCCAAGACTAGGACAATCTTAGGGGCTCCTTGACTACAGGGTCAGCCTACTCAACCAATAGAAAGAAGATGTGGTCTTAAAACAAGGTGAGTAGAAACTGAAGAATGACAGTTGAGATTGACTTCTGGCCTCTAAACGTATGTGCACATGCCAACATACACGTACCCACACATAAATATAAAGAACTGAATTTATAAATGCAGTATTTTCTAACTCATCAACCCCTATCTCCATCTTTCATAGTAGTTTTTCTTTTTAAAAAAATTATTTATTTATTTAATGTGAATTGGTGTTTTGCCTGCATGTATAACTGTGTTAGGGTGTCAGCTCTTGGAATTACAGACAGTTGTTAGCTGCCATGTGGATGCTGAGTTCAATAACTCAGGTCTTCCGGAAGAATACTCAATACTCTCAACCACTGAGCCATCTCTCCATCCCTCATAGTTGTTTTTTATGCCTTGTGTAGAGCATATATAGCCTTTGATGTTCCTCTTTGCATCATACATTATAGTTTTAGTAGACTGATAGCGTTAATCTCATGGATTGAGAGTAATACCACTACCAAAGTGTCAAGCTAAATTTGAAGCAAACTTTAAATAAATACTGGCCAGGTGGATGGGCTCTGGCCAAATCCATGCCCAGGTTCCCTGGAAAATGGCTCTGAGTTACAGTTTGCAGCAGTTAAGAAGGATAATTCATAATTGAATGCATTTCCTACCAGGCCCAATCATGGGCAAGCACATTCTTACATACCTCTCAAGCCTACATCCAGTTCAGGGGCAAGTGTATATCCTGATATATTTCCTGCCTGTAAACATCCTGCCCACATGTGATCAAGCACCTTCAGTGCATATGGGTCAAACAAACTTGTTTAGGGGAGTGAAACATATAGCTTGTTATCTCCCTTAAACAAAAACCTCCAGTATTTCAGGAACTACTGAGCATGCTCTCTGAGGTCTGACATCAAGCTATGCTCTTCTCTGGGCTTTGATGTCAAGTCCCCTTTAAAGCAAGGTTCCCACATGCCTCTCTCTCTCTCTCTCTCTCTCTCTCTCTCTCTCTCTCTCTCTCTCTCTCCTTTTTCTCTCTCTCTGTCTGTCTGTCTTTGTCCTTTCTTAGGAGTTCTCATTTCTCTCTCCTTTCTTCTTTTCTTCTCTCTCTTCTTGCTTTTTTCTGCCATTATAATCATAATCTCTCTGTTAATTATAACCATATTCATCTGACAATAAAGCTCTTTTCCATATAGAAACAGCCATTAAGAGTCTCCTGCTATCCACCGCTGCCTCTTGCTGCTTTCCCACATGCATACATAGAAACCTGCCACCAGATAACTGGGTATATGCGAACCATACCAAAATATGCACAAATCTTAACAAATATCTTTTTTGAGCAAGGGGCTTGCAGATCAGAGGCGTTTTTGTTTCATTAATCTCTAAGGCATAGTAATTAAAACTTAAAATGTAACTTTGGCTCTCACAATTCCCCTTGAGTTGCTTCCTGAGTCAAATCCTGGAGTCTACAATGGGTACCTGTTAAAAATGGGATCCAATAATCATCAGCTTAATGGTACCTAAACAGGAATTATCATTTTGTTAAGGCATCAATTTCACAAGAGACGATGGCAATTAGGAGAAATAAAAAGGCCAAAAGTCCTGTGATGGCTGACATCAGAGTAACTATCTAGAAGGAACATAGAAATGAGAATGGGGACCAGTTATTTACTTCATGTCAGGTCCTTTTTTTCTAATAATTTTTTTTAGTAAGCCAAATTATTTTTAATTATTATTGAGTGGCTTACATAGAAACAACATTTTTTACAGCTATACAATAACCTCTTTGTTTACATAGAGCAGGTAAGATACCTTCTTATACTCTAGAACTATTTCAGTTGATGAATATTCTTGTTGATAGATCTGAGTCTATTGGGTTCTAATCAGTACCTTTCCTAATATGACAGTAGGCACTATGGGCGACTATTTTGTCCCTTATGTCAAGGAATGTTATTTTAATCAAACCTTCTAGCCTATTGGGTATAAGAAGCAACACATTATCCTCTATAACTAATTCCTGCTAAAATAAGATATTGTCGGGGTCCAGGAAAGATAAAATGCTAGTCAAAGACAAAGAGGGAATTCAGGCAATATGGCATTTATCAGAAGCATTTGGTTCACTGACCTAGCTAAAGAGATTGAAAATACACATAGGCTGGACTGGTCCATATCAGCTTTCAGCAAGTCCGGAGTTTGCAGTCATTTGGAGCATGTTGTAGTCAGCAGCTGATGCTTGGATTTGTCTGTCAGCCAAGTGGAAATATGCTGAGACAGATATAGACTAGGGACAGAAGTTAAAATTTAGAAACTTAAAAGAAATATTAAATTTGGAGCATTCAGGCCCATAGTCATTGTAATTGGGGGAGGAGAGGAGCCCAAAGATCAGGAGAGAGAGAAAGATCCCATCCTTAAGAATAAACAGGTAAGGAAATTAGTCTGTAGTTATCTGGAATATATTGACCTATGAAAGATGGATTTAAGTTTGATGACTCCCTTAATTCTCTGAAGCTTACATGAATTTTTCAGTTTCCAAAAGACATTAAAGTTTTAGATGTATTAGCATTACCAATCTGAAATCCATGTTGTAGAAAAAGAAAGCACTTTGTTTCTGTAAAACATCTATAGTAGACTCACATTCTTGAGTCTTAGAAAAACCTAAATATTTGTGTTAAAAAAGCAGAAATATTTTTCCTCTGTCCAGACAAATAGATGTAGATTGGACAGAGATGTCTTTGGTCTGATCTGATAAGAAGCAACTTTACATCTATATTTAAAAGATAACAAAATTTTAAATCTTGAGCTTATGACGGAACAATAAGAAGTCACTACTCCAACAGTTCATCAGAACCCCATTGATCAATGATAAAGCTTTTGAAATTTTAGTGTAACAAGAACACAGAAGGAAAAAGAATTCTTACACATCACTATTTTCATATACCATAATCATTTACTTATGTTTTTCTAACTTACATTTATACATCTTATATCATTTTCTGAGACCCTCATAACTCATTTAAATCTTCATATCTTTAGATCTTTATATGTCTTAATCCCTCAGATTTAAATAAACTCTCATATCATCAGACCTTTATATACCCTACAACATTTTCTTAGACCTTCAAAACTTGGAGATATATATATATGTATATGTATATATATATATGTATATATTAACCTTAAATTTATATCAATATATAAAATTCTGTACCAATGTGAAATATTTGAGACTACCAGTTGTTTATTAGTTTAAAAATAGATTCAATAATGTACTTCTTTAATCCTATCACTTTTATTTTTAAAGTAGAGTAGGAAATATATTCTTTCCTAAAATCATCCCTCTTCAAAAAAAGTTTCCTGAATCTTACCTCCTTTGTTTAGTTTCATTCCTGACCACAACCAATAACAACTTGCAGCCAACCCCCCCAACAATGACAAACATTCACCAAATGAGCAGAAAACACCCATAACAATTCTTGAGCCTCATTTATTTAGACTGCTCCCTGTTTTCTGGGGTGATGGCATCTCTAGAGAACCTTTAAAAATTGGGATAATGGCCAAGTCTTTGGAGAGCTAGCTTTATTACTATGAATTTAATCTCTGTGTAATGGAAAATTATAGAGCATATCCGAAGTCTTGGCTAGAGTAGTTTGTGAGGCTGGACCATCTCACCTAGTAGCTTTGAAGTTGTTCTGGACGTAGAGTTTTGAGGAAACTGTAACTGAGGCATTCTGAGAGATTGAAACACTTGGGCTCTCTATCTTGTCTTTATATCTGGCCTTTTTGTTTTGAATAACATACAAATTTTTAAAGCTAACATACATATTTGTATTAACACAAATATGAAATGTACTATGTGCACAAGTAAGCTAAAAATGATTTGTTTTATGTTTGAGCAGGTAAAAGACATCTGTCAACTTTATAACTCTATTTGGACCATGTAACCAAACTGTTATAAGGTCTCTGCAGCTAACAAGATTTATTATGTCTCATCTAGTCCCAGAATACACATTACCTATCCCATAGTATTTTCTAGCTTCCTCCTTTATGCCTGAAGCCAAGATACCCAGGAGGTTGTCCCCAGTGAAATCTGATTTTTAATAATTTTGAAAAAAAATGTAGCTTTTTGTTTCCTATGTAAACAAAAGCACAACATTACCCCCAACATAACACATTTTCTGACTTCCATTCTGAAGCTAAAACAAAACCGCCCATTTATGCTTCTCATTTAGTAACTGGAGCATAGTTAAAGTCCTGGTGACCAGACCCTTAAAGAAAATAAGTCTTTCCTCACCCACACCCCTGCCAGAGGAAATCAATGTAGAAGTGAGGCATTGTGTCATTTAGCTATGATCTATGTTCTAGCCTTGAGTTCTTATGTACAATGACCTCTCCCTCCCTCTCTCTCTTTATTATGAATAAAGTCATATTTTTTATTTGTGTATACCTTTTCTCCTTTCCCTCTCCCTCTCACTCTTTTTATTTTTATTTTTTAAAGTTCACTAATGAGTGATTACATTTCCTCCTCTTTCTGGGATACTAAAGGAGCTTCAATTCAGAAACTTTTTTTAAGGCTCAAACTTAGCAGAGGTAAAGCTATAAAGTCCTTTCCCCAAGGTGAAGTATTTAGAAAAAAATTTTTAAAAAAGTCCCAGTTCCCTGAGGAGTCTGAAGGAAGTTCCTGCTTGCTAAAAAATGAGGTCCTTCTCCTTATCTCTGGCAAAAAAAAAAAAAGCAAAAACACCAAAACCAAACCAAACAAACAACCCCCCCCCGCAAACTTATGGCCCTTCCATTAACTTATGGCTGCAGTGTTTATTAACTTTTCAAGGATAATGAAAGCCTTTAGCTCTCCCAGTACCTGCTTATAGGTCCTATGTGGTGGAATGTTCTGTATGCTATAAATAAAGTAACTGATTCGGCCTATGTACAGCACCGTAGAAGTGCGTAGAGAATCAGAGGGCAGGCAAGTAGGAAAAGGTGGAGTTAGTCAGTCTCCATCTGACCTCTGAAGAAGACAGACATGTAGAGGTACCAGCTCAGCCACGAGCTGAGCCACGTGGTGGGAAGATAAATGGAAATGGGTTAAATTAAGATGAAAGAGCTAGCTAGTGATGTGCTTAAGATATGGGCCAAACAGTTTAAAAGATATAAGCGTGTGATTCATTTCTTTGGGGGACAAAAGCTGCTGCTCTCGGACAAGTTCCAAACTGCCACCACGCCAGGTACAAACCTCTGGCCCAAAACAGGCTCCAAAACTTACTACAACAGTCCTACCCTAGCAAGTACTAGTCTCATGAAAGCTAATGTTATTATAAACTGTTGAGGATAATTAAGAAAAATCTGACTCTATATGGTTTAAAAATAATAAAATCAGGTCTCTAAAGAAAGAATAAAGTGATATAAAAAGTATGCCACATAAAGATAGGAAATACACAGAGTACCTGGAACCTGTATGTTGTTGACTGACTTTGAATTTTTTAAATGCTGATGAGTGTAACATTGGATTGTGAAAGGAACTGCTAAATTAAACTGGCTAAACGATTTAGAGATGTTTTGGCTTCTTTAAAACCATCATTACCTGAAGAACTCAAATTATGAAGTTTAGCTTCAAAAGAAAGGTACATTTTTTTCATATAAAAGCATGGAGGTACAGCTTTAATACCTTATTAAACAAACATTGTTTTAAAATCCTATCTTTTGTAATCTTGTTTTTAGGACAGGACTCGAATTATACAACAATCCATCCTAATCAAAAATATTTTGGAGACCTGTTTTTGCCTCCTTGGTAGGTCGTGGACTACTTGTGGTCACCTTTAATCAAGATGGTAGTAAAATCACATGACCTCTGTCTTCTCTAACTCTACCAAAAATGGCTACAACACAGATGGCTGACCAAAGATGATGAAGCTACATGATATCCACTTTCTTCAATCCTAGCAAAGCTAGCAACTAACCATGGGGCTGCCTAAAGATGGTAGCAATCAAAAATGGAATCATGTCACATAATTCCTTTAAAAGTACTCACACATAGATTTTTAACTACCAACTCCCAGTGTTACAAGTTTTGACTTTTTTTCAGATTTTATAGATTTTTAATCATACCCAACAAAATAATCTTACAGATCTCAAGATAGAGAACATTCACATAAACCAAGTTTCATTCCTCTATTTGTTTGGCTGTTCTGCTCTGCCTTCTTTTCCCTATCACTGTGTCACGTGGTTGAAGATAACATAGAACATAAAGGAAACGTTTAAACATGCTTGGATCCAGTAAAGGGAGAGCCATAAAGCAACTCTACATCCAATTTTCAAGTAAAATGTAAAATTAAAACAATTTTAATATTATCTACACCAAAAAGATATTCAAACTCCTGCTAACCCAAATCCAGTAACCAGAGAGCTCAGAAATAAATTCTGAACTCTGACTGTAAATGCATCCAGGGGGGTCACTGGAGGGTGGCACACAAAAATAACAAAAATAGCTGAACTATTTCTTTCTCAGCTCCATTCTTGCAACAAAACATACAAACACACAACAAAACACAGGTAAAACTTTTTAACAAAACAAGTGGATGCAGCTTTTTTGATAAATAGATAGACAAAACTTCCCAAGAAGACAAACAAAACTTTCCCTGGGAAACAAGTTTCCAACCAGAACCAGAATCAAAACCAGATGGGTGGGTGAAATCTTACTCTATGTTCTGGACAGGAGACTATTGGGGATACTTCAAATCCCCTCCATGTCCCAAATAGGGATCCCCAAAAAACAGAAACATAATGTGACTCACTTAGAGGCCTCCACTGATGCTTGCTGTTTTCTCAGCATGATAGCTCACCCCAATAGTCCTCAAACTGAAGGCAGCCTCAGAGTCTTTGAATATCTCAAGTCACTTGCCTCCTGAAGTGGCCCCTCAGTTCCAGAGTTCCAGAGTAAAGATCCAGCTTTAAATTTTTTAGTGAGTGATCTGAATATCACTGGGGCCTCCAGAAAATGTTAATTCTACCTAGCAAGAATAAGATCACTATCATAGTTTAAAGCTAAATTTGAAGCAAGCTTTAATTAAATACTGGCCAGGTGGAAGGGCTCCATATTCAGGTTCCTGGGAAATGGTGCTGAGTCACTGTTTACAGTATCTAAAGAAGGAAAACCCATAATTCATTGCATTTTTCATCAGGCCCAATCATGGGCAAGCTTATATCTTGATGTATCTCCAGCCTACATCCAGGTCAGGGGCAAGGGTACATCCTGATATATTGATCAAGCACATTGAGTGCAGATGGGCCAAACAGACTCGTTTAGGGAAGTGAAAACATGTGGCTTGTTACCTCCCATAAACAGTAGCCTCCTGCATTCCAGGAACTATCTGTCCTTGGGCAAGGGTCTTGCAACTCAGAGGCATTTTTGTTTCATGGATCTCTAAGACATAGTAATTTAAACTTAAAATGTAACTTTAGTTCTCACAATAGAATTAAGAATGCTACAAGGTAAAATTCAGAATTTGTTTCTAAGCCAATTTAAGAAGTAGAGACTGAGGGTCAGGGAAGCTGTCTGACTGCTTAGACTCCTATGTCAGACAACCAGAAGGGGTGTAGAATGCCCAGTTCCTAGCCAATTCTCAGACTAACTGGACAAGGAAAGTTTTCTGAGAAAAAGAAAGCATCTTTCCATGTTTATTGTCTAACTTCTTAGTGATCCAAGTTTGCTACCTGACTTATCAAGAGCCAGCAAAAGGTGAAGAGAAAAGATTATTTATCCCAAACAATTCATATAAACATTTTGGATTTTACAGCCCAGCACATTTATGCATAAGATTTGGTGCCTTATTTACTCAGATGTCATTTATATCCTGTTCACAGATGAACATGTTTTTCAGTGGTTAAATAGTGTTTGTGTAACTGGTAGAATCTACAAGCACATTTTCTTATGTGGAAGGTCACCTCCAAAATGCTTCTGCTACTCCATGACCAGCCTTAGTAATTGCTCCTTGTTGTATGGTTGTCTATGTCCTGAGACAGCTTCTTCTGATTGGAATCTATGGGTCATCCATCAGAGGTGTGTCTTAACACTTACCACCTAAGTTGAAAATTGTCCTTTTGATAATAATCCCAGCTAACCCTAATAATTGTATGATTCCTAATATAATTTCTGTTTCTCTCTGTCTCTCTCTCTGCATGTGTGTGTGTGTGTGTCTGTCTCTGTGTGTGTGACAGAACAGGATTAATTGATAGCAGCTCAAAGGACAATTGTGGGAAAAGTTAATTGTAGAAGTGAAAAGGAGATTTGGGTTTTATTAAGTAAAATAAGTTTTATAAGTAAAATAGTAGAAACTGGATGTGCCTGAATTTACACAGTAAAGAGTGCAAATGACAATGGAACATTTCTAAACTCACTTCCTTGGGTGATAACAAGGAAAGGTTGGGCTCATAGCAGCACTGAGGGCATTTATAGGGGCTATGGACAGGAATCAGTTGGTAGATAACTTGACTAACATGTAAAAACCTGGGTCTGACCCAGCACCAAGTAAACAGTGACCCTCATGTTAGGAGATGGAGGAGGAAGACCAGAAACTTAGGATCATCTTTGGCCTTTGGCTACAAGGTGAGTGTGAGACCGGAGCTACACAAGACTCTGGCTAAAAGCAAAATAACACTGGGAAAACACTTGTGGAAAAACATATCAAGTGACACCCAGGCATTTATTTGTGTACTGGGAGTCTTCAGTGGGAATCCAGATGCTCCTCCTTTGCAGTTACTACATCAGACATCAGCCATTGAATGCTCCACCTGGGGTCTCCTCCAGCAAGAGTCTGACAAGACTGAGCTGATTCCATTTGTCTCCTGAATAAATCATTTACCTTCTTTGACACTCAGTTTTTCCGTCTTTAAAATGAGAGAACAGGGCTGAATAAACAGAACCCTCTGATGTCGTAAATGTTGGAGTTCATTTGTGTAAGGACTCACCCTCCAATTACCTGTCTCTAAAGCAGTGCTGATCCTAATTTACAGGAAACAAGACCTGTGCTTCTGTGTATGTACTGCCTCAGACAGCTGAACCACTTTCTTCTACCCTGTAGTCAGGTATTTCAAAAACTAATCTTTTTGGGGAACCCAAAATTGAATTTTCTGAACAAAACCATTTTTTTAAATCAAAATGACTTATAAGATATTTTAGACCCTAAAGTATTTTAAGAAAGTCATAAACATTTGTGAATGGGGACAGTGCCAGCTGACTACATCCTTTTCTATCTCCAGGAAATCCTGTGGAATATGTTAAATGCCATTTTTCACTGGAATGGAAGGTCCTTTCATTGTTTTTCCACACAGATATTAGAAGTTTAAAAGCGTGTGTATATATCTATGTCTGTACATGCACACAAATAAAAGTGTGTACGAGCACACTCATGGATTTATGTGTATATAGAGACCAGAGGTCAGCCCCAGTCATTATTCCTTAGGAGCCACCTGTCTTGTTTTCTGAGATCATCTCTTACTGAGGCCCACATCTCAGCACTTATTCTTAGCTGCTTACAGAAAGCCCCCTGGAGCCTCCTATTCTGTCTCTGCAGCAAAGAAACACCAGCAGGTGCTAAGACTCCATTCTTGCAAAGCAAGTAAGTACTTCACTGACCTTTCTTCAGCCCGCACTTCATAGATAACACTTGAAAAAACATGGCATGAAAATATGGTTTTAATTTTTAAAATATTTTTATTTGTATATGTATGTGTGTGTGTATGTGTGTGTATGTGTATATGTGTGTGTGGTGTGTGTGTATGTGTATATGTGTGTGTGGTGTGTGTGTATGTGTATATGTGTGTGTTGTGTGTGTATATGTGTGTGGTGTGTGTATGTGTGTGTGTATATGTGTGTATGTGTGTATGTGTATATGTGTGTGGTGTGTATGTGTGTGTATATGTGTGTGTATGTGTGTGGTGTGTGTATGTGTGTATGTGTGTATATGTGTGTGTGGTGTGTATATGTGTGTGTGTATGTGTGTGGTGTGTGTGTATGTGTGTGTGTATGTGTGGTGAGTGTATGTGTGTGTATGTGTGTGTGGTGTGTGTGTGATGTGTGTGGTGTGTGTGTATGTGTGTGTATGTGTATATGTGTGTGTGGATATGTATATGTGTGTGTATGTGTGTGTGTATGTGTATATGTGTGTGTGGTGTGTGTGTATGTGTGTGTACATGTGTGTGGTGTGTGTGTATGTGTGTATGTGTGTGTGGTATAATGTGTATGTGTGTGCATGTATATGTGTTTATGTGTGTGTATGTGTATATGTGTGTGGTGTGTGTATATGTGTGTGTATGTTTATATGTGTGTGTGGCGTGTGTGTATATGTGTATGTGTGTGTATATGTGTGTGTGTGTGTATATGTGTGTGGTGTGCAAGCACAGAAAGGTCAGAGTATAAGAGTATAGCACTCAAGAGTCAGTTCACTTCTGTATGGAAGCTCCTCTTCTCTCTGAGACATGTAGCCAACCCGCCAGATTCATTTTTCTGGGGCTGGATCAGTGCACCATAGGGTGCTGTATGCTGTGTGTCTATACCATTCAGAGGCAGATCATTTGTCTGTAGACAAGACACACAATCACTTTGTTCATTGTAAGGTGCTATCATGTTTGACTCGTATCTAACATTAAGGTCCTGCTCTTTGCTTTTGGTCCTTTCTGGAAACAGTAGCATTCATTGTAAAGGAGAATGAGGAACACATTGCAGATGCCTTGGTAGAAACAAGGGAAATAGCAACAGGCAGTTTCCTATACCATGTGCAGTGTGGGTGTCCACTGCATCCAGATAATACAAATGTGGAGGATGTGTTATTCCCAAGGCAGATTTTGTGAGTTCATGGTACTCTCCCAAGATAAAGGAATGAAACACATCTTAAACAAATATTCCATGACATAGGACAATAGGCTGTGGTTGGAAAAAGAATATGACATTGTGAGGATATTCAAAAACTAAGCAAAGAGGCTCTGAAGACAGAAAACTGTTCTAAGAACTCCTAAAAGACCAAGTGTTCTAAAAACAGTCTCCTTTAGTATCAATCTGAGACTAAACAGAGCTCATAAAAAGAGTAAATTCAGTCAAAGGTTTCCTGAACATAGTGGTTTGATGGACAATTCTGTTGGTTTTCCCTGTGTAAGACAAACCATTCCCTTAAATTATTTTTTTCCAATGACACTATGCTGACGTGGCTAAAACCAACGTATTCCGAAAAGTGATACTTATTTTTGCTCAATACTGAACAGCATAGCCATGATTTAGTAAAATCAGGCACAGCTTGTTTCTATAATAATAATTATGACTAAAATATTAATGCCTCAGGAGCCATGTTATAAGATCAAAACACATTATAGTAGTCTAGAAATTTCCTTCTGTGGCCATCATCATACACTCTTGATTTCTATTAGAAAGCCTGTTCTCTCTGTGATACAGCTGTAACTAGATGAGCTTTCTTCTCTAGAGTTCTTCCCATCTCTGGTCAATGATAAACAGATTAGTTCTGTGATTAACAGGTATTTCCTGACATGAGGAGAGAAGTGACCCTTCTAACTCCTCTGTCACCATTTCTTCTTTCTTAGATTGTCTGGTTACATCATTAGTGTATGAGACAGAACAGACCAGCATCCTGATATCTGGCCTAAGAGCTATCTTACCTGGGGATATCAGTTAGTTCTGAATCCTCTGACAGATCTTCCAGAGTAATGCATTGTGAATAATTTCCAGATGGTGTCATTGTTAGTTACTAGTACTCCTTTCTCAGAGGACATCTTACACTTGGTCACAGACTTGAGAAAGTAAAACAGGAGAAGAATAAATCTTACTAAAGATTAGCTGTCATCACACACCACCCATAATCATTTACATATATGTTCATATCACACACACCACACACACATGCATGTGATGGAAATAACAAAAATACAAAATAATCTAAAAAGATAAAAATGTTGCCATGGCAAACTCCTTCCATCCATGAGTAAACTATTGCTTGTTTTTTCACCATATAAGGTAAGGATGCAATAAAAGAATGTCATAAAATTCTGGGAAGTAATTCTTCTTTCCTATTAACATTGCAATCCAGAATTGCATACTCAAAGTTTACGACCTATGTGGTGCAAGGCAGCCAAGTAGTGATTGAGCGTGGAAGTTCACAGTCATTACTGAACTCCATAGCACAGTGTCAGCTGATTGACACTGATTGAAACTGAATATCTATTTTTCCTGCTCTGTGGAAGCTGTCAGAGGACTATGGATATGGAGATATATGTGAATCTCTTATTTCTAGTATATTCTTCAGACAGCCAAAAGCTTCACACCGCCATTTCCTCTGAAAAGCTTACCAAGGGTTTCAAAATGGGTCTTTTGTATATTAAAAACACATACAAACAGAGAAAGTCTTAAAGTAAAGATCTATATCCCTCATTTGTTGCTGCATTATAAAAATAATTCTTCAAAGATTAATATGTTTTAGGCTTTCAGAATAAGAGAACCCAGGGTTTTCAGGACCATATTGTGTTTTGAGGATGGTACCATGAAAGGGGAACTTAGTGGTGGCAACTATGATTCTCTAAGCCCCAAATGCTCTCTGCATCAAAGATACAGTTTTCTGAGGAATTAGTATTGTCCCAGGTATTTAGGACACCAAGCTGTGCTCAAAATGGAGGGCTTAGCCTATCTAATCTTCAACAAGGACTTTCCTGTCCTGGATGTATGAAGCATTCTAAGTTCATTTTTTTTTTCAAAAATCAAAAAAGTATAACTTTTTTCTAAAAATAATTCCAAATTGGAATATAAGCCTTCTTCTGCTCAAGCTGAAAAAAAAAAAAAAAAAAGAACAAGAAACTTTAGGGTACTACATAAGCCCAACTTGCTATGTGTTGGTTTCTTATTCAGGATGAGAACTGGGGCCTGGGAGAACCCTCTGAATAACCATCAAGGTATCAAGCTGAGTAAAGTCTAGAGCTACACAGAGAAAATAAGTGAGTAAATACAAAATCATAAGGAATTGTTCAGAATTCTTCAATAATGGTATCTACATAGATGTCGGTCTATGGCAGTCAGCAGAAAGGCATTCTGGGTAAGGACTTCTCTGCTAGTGGGTCTGCAGGAGACTATCAGCCCTGGTGACAGTCCTCAGGATGTCAGCAATGGCATGAGGTGAAACACTTTGATGCCCATTATTATCATTCAAGCAATATAAGCACTGAGGGTTGGGTTTTAAGTATCTTTAAAATAAAAAACCCACACCTCTTATATTCATTCAACAAGCTCTTATTGACCACTTGATAAAAGATTAAGGTATAAATAAGAAATAAGTCTCAACCTAGATTCTTGGAGTATTCACTTTATCAGGAGAAAAATGAGGAGGTAGGGGTGGGGCAGACACTGAGTACTGCCCATAAAAGTCAAGCAAAATGTAAATTATATACTGGGAAGCAATGAGCATTATGGAAAAAAAGAAAAATCAAGCATGACAAGGTGCTGCAAAAAGAGTTTGCAATGGACTACTCAACATAGAATCAAAAGTGTGATTTATTTTCTAAAAATAACTCCAAACTGGAATATAATTATCAAGTTGGAAAAAGAATGTGTCTGAGCAGAAACAAGAAGGTAAGACAGTTGGTGGTCTGGCTGTCTAGGGAGGCCATCCCCGACTGCCAAGGTCCAATAGTGACCTGTCTATGTGAGCTAGACAGCAAGGAAACAGGACTAAAGAGCCACAGAGCTTTTTGTCATAAGTAGCTCCGTGCTGGATTGGGAGCCTGTGGGAGCATGTTCAGCTTTTGCTCCTGACATCAAATAGCACTCACTTGGGTAACTGGAATCACATTGGTGCTGGACATCTTGTAACTAACAAGAAAAGAACACCCCACTGTTTGCTGCTGTTTCCTACAGCTATTTAATGGTTTGCATCAGGAAATTTATAATCGTGTTTCCATATGTAATAGAAACTGTCTCTAGTTGTTTATTCATTTAAATTTTATTCCATTTCCCACAATGATCCAGGAGGAAAACTAAGGAGCTAAGGAATTGTTTCTACTGATTTCATATTCCCCAACACATCAGGTGTCAGTCCTGCAAGCTTTCCTCTGGCCATCAAATGACTTTCAATTTCTTATGAGGTTGTTTTGACTTTCAGACAATTACAATATTTCTGAGCGTCAGTTTCAAGAATGCCAGAGTTTACAAGCTATATCATCCACCCACGTGCATAGACATTTGTATTTAGTACATGCTAGCAGAGGTGACCATTTTAAAAACAAGAATGTCTTTCCTCTTTGTCTTCTCATCCTCTCCTGTCCCAACCCTACTTTATAAAGGTTGTAGAAAGCAAAATGAACTGATGTGATATATGTCTCTCAGAGAACAGCAGGATGGAGCTGAAAAGTTGGAGAAATATTTGTCCAGTTATAAGTTTGCAGCCTGAATTTTAACTATATTCTCAAGGTCTACTACCCGTTTCTGAACATTCCATTGTTTCTGACCTAAGCTATTCTCTGAACCTACTGCAGGGCCAATGTCACTTCAGTAAAAATCCTTGTGGTCAAAGATGCAAGACTTTCCTGCCTGGGTTGATGGCATTAATATATTTTGCCAACTGTGTTCTGCACATGTTCACAACCTCACACCATAGCAAGAGCTGAGGAAATTTAGGTCAGGTCAAAGGAAAAAGGAGGCAAATATTCAGGGATCCCCATGGAGTTCCAGCATCTTATTCTCCACTGAAAATGCATGCTGAGCTTTATCTCTTCTCTTTATCCCACAGTTGAAGCAGTTTCCTGTCACTGCAGGCACTCGCTCTCTGAGTGACACTGCAGCCTTTAGTAGCAATGCCTGCTAAGAAGGGGTGGCTTTGCTAGAGCCCAGGGCCCAGCCCTGCACTGCCCCAGCTAGTCTTCCTGGAGCTGCTCACAGAATTTCAGGCAGTTTGGTTATTCTGCCGCTGCTTCTTATTTGAAAATAGGCCAGAAACACTGTCAATTATGTGATGATGACAAATGGGAGCCTGGACCAGGCATCACATTCACTAGCCATATTTCCTACAGCCCAGAGCATATGGATCAGTCTAAGGAAGAGCTCAGGGAGTGCAAATTAGTGAACCTTGCAGAAAAGCCCAAATGAGCAAGTCTGCTAGCTTGTTCCTGTGGCATGTCATCCTGTCACTTTTCAAGTAACCCAAGAACATCTGAACTATTCTTATCCCCAGGGCTCTGCTCAGGTAAAGGCCCTGTGAGGCTGCTGCAGAAGCTTCTCCACACTGAAGGGCCCTGTCAAGCGTGTGCTACCTGCCTACATTCCAAAGGAGCAGCTGCCTCCTTTTGTCAACCAGCCGCCCACCAGATAGATATACCATGCCCTTGCTCCTATGTCCCAGAATTAAAACTGAGAGTGCTATTTCCTCCACCTTCTAGATTCATGTGTCACAGTCTGAAGATTTAAGAAATGTGATGAGCTCTTCTTTTCCTTAGGGTTCATGTTCATCTCAGCCTCATTTGGTTAAAGTAAAACTTCTGTGACAGAAGGAACAAGCTAGAGCATAGAACAAAAGCTGTCAGCACCACACACTACAATCTCACATGCACCAGTGTGTGTGTGGGGGGAGTATGGTGCATGTGTATGTCTGTGCAGGAGTTTTGTGTGTGTGTGTGTGTGTGTGTGTGTACAAGTGTGCATAAGTCCATATGTGTGCACACATGTATGTGTGAATGGGCATGTGTGTGCTATGTATATGTGTGTTCATATATATATATGTGCATGAGTTTATGTGTGTGCATGTATATAGACATAGGCACACCCATGTACATATATATTCATGAGTATATAGATACATCTACACATGTGTATGTATGTACATATGTGTGCACATGTGTGTATGTGTGTGCACACATATGTGCATATTTGCATGTGTATGTCCATGTATGTGTATGTGTATGAATGTGTGTGTATATGTGCATTTCTCAGCAGGCTACTGACTGTAAACTTTACCTTTCTCAGCATATTTACAGAGCTCTGGTGGGCAGCTGTCTGATATATATGATATTTTGAGATACATGTATATATTCATTAGCTGTAACACACTGTCAGAGAATAGTGGTTTTTCAATCAAATAAGCTGCCAGTAAAGTTGATTCACTAACAAATACACTCTCAAGCCATGACAGCCGCTATATTTGCTGCCCAAACAATCTGTTCTGTGCTAATGGTGACTTGTGTGCTCCCATTTATTACATGGTGGTAATGAGCAGTGTCCTGAAAAGCTGCATCTCAGTTGGTGAATTGAAGATGTTGTTTCAAAGTTTCTGCAAAATAAAAAAATGCAGAAACAGTGGCTTTCTAGGGAAACATTGTGTTAATTTCATTTTTGCGGGCACTTTGGCTAATTATCCAAAGGTAAGTTGTTATTTGCCATCTACCCCACATGCCTTGACTGAGCCCATGGGTCATTCCCAGCCCTCTTGTAGGAAACATGAATACAAAAAAAATTAAAAGGTCTATTTTCATCTAGTGGCCTCAAAAAGCAGAGCACATATTTGAGCACCCATGACACAGTGCTTATGCACTGTCTAGTCAGAAATTTAATTTTTTAATTTTCAAAATGTGTTCTTTTTTAATATTTAACATACAAATACAGAGAATTACGCTTATCTCTACCACCGACCTTCTGAGTCAGCACATGGCTCTCAAACACCCCCAACTTTCTGTTTCCTTTTAAAAACTCACAAAATCCAGTGAGTTCTTCTCATATATAATAAACAACAGCTTCTTCTTCATCCCAAGGTTCAGCAGTTAAGTTCTCTTACCTTCAGCTCCCAAGATAATCCTCTAGAGTAATGTGGAATTCTTACTGAGGACATTCTCAGTAGTGGTTGCCCTGGGAAATACTTAAAGCAAAGAGACTATCCAATTCAGGCACTTGGCACTACCAACTGTTCATCATTTCTACCATTTTCTCTAAAAGAGATGCTTCCTGCCCTTCACTGTTGCCAGAATATTCTGTTAAGGTTGTTTCCCTGCTTCAGTTGGCTAGAAGACTAGAGAAGAGTATGAAGGAGAATAATTCACTTTGACACTCTGAAAATTCTCCTTTGTCACCAAGAATTTTTAGAAGCCAAAGGCATTGTTTCAGCTTCAAAGGAGCCCATGATCCAGAAAGTTGAGACTTCTGTACCACAAGTCTCTACAGAGCCAAAATCCTGCACACTGCACAGCTTTCTCCATGGCCAAGATCTCCTTTTATCATAATGATAGTGAGGCCACACATTAAGCAGGAGCAAATACCCAGTGGAATGTGTTTATCACATAATTTTCCTGCAGTGTGACCTATATTGAAACTCCTGGCTGGACAGCAATCATTTGTAGAACAGACTTTATTCAGTCTTAGAATAATTGCAGAGAAAATATCCTCAATCCACAGTTGGTAATGAAAGTATAATGTGAATAGAAGCCAATAACACATATGGCTGGAATCAGCCCTCAGGACAATGAGCATCGTTGTTCAGCCTTGATACATGATGTTTACATGTAGATGGAAGAGCAGTGCATGGTATGATGAATGACCTAATTTATCACTTTGGACATCTTGTTGACTTTGTGCCTGTCCATCTCCTCCCTTCACTCCTCTGCACATCATAAGGACACCTTGAAAAAAGCACGCATCTCATTCATGCTGACTTTGGTACCAAGGCTCATGGATGACATGAGCCGGCTTGTTGGGCCCATACCACATTATTTGGCAGATTACAAATGCCTGGAACCCAAACACAAGTGAGTAATAGCCAATGATTCTAACTCCCTCTTTAACAAAGTAATGTGCTAGATGAAAAAAATATTGTATCTACTGTCCAGAGACTACCCTCATCTTCCAACTCGCTCCATCGATGCAAATATTTGTCGACAGAGACAGACACATATAGTGAGTGAGTGTGTGTGTATGTGTGTGTTTCCTGGGACTATACCACTAAGTCATCATAGAGTGTCTTTTTCAAGCCATCTAACACACATACGCTGAGAAAATATTGACAGAATATCTTCAGCAAGAGCAGCAACAAAGAATGAGAAACAAACATTTGTGATAAAAAGGGACTTTGTTGAGCCAGCTCTTTGTAGCTGCACACTGAAGAATTGAGAAGCGCTCGGTAATCACAGCTGCTGAGAGCCATAAAGCGTGAACTCACCTAGTGACAAAGCCTGTGATTGGGCACAGGGGACTTGCATGCTGACCTTTATATTTTTTCCTGCACATCTGTTCATCTGCACAGAGATGGCTGATGTTTGTGTTTACTCATCTGCCCTCACATCAGCACAAGTAGTGGAGGAGCTGAGCATGGGCATAGGAATACAAGGTGTGTGAAACAGCTTAGGCACTGACCAGGGGTCTGCATCTCATCATAGGCCTATTTTCATTTATGATAATTTATTTTACTGTTCTTTTTGGATATATAAAGTGAATATAAGCAGATCTGTTAAGAGGTAGGAGGCTTTTCTCTTCATTGAAGCACTATGACATTATTACTGAAACATTTAATATAGAAGGAAAGACTTTAGAAAATATAAATGCTATTCCTACAGAAATGCCTAAAAACAGGAAATGTGAAATCATTAAACTCAAAGCTTTACCATCCATAGGAGAGTAGTGGCTAAGAGTATATGTTGGACACTGAACATCCTTCTGCTTCAGCTAACATGGAAATCATGACAGTACTTAGTGACTTTTGAAAGCTAAGTGAGTTGGCGAATGAAAAGACATAGATCTATGGTATAGACTAAGTGCTCAGTTTGTTTCTGTGGGGTATTATATCCCACCTGGAGCACCAACACTATGAGATATTATTCTCATTTGGGTTCTTTCTGGAGCCAGATAGTTTAAAATGTCTCATCTTCCTGCTCTCTCTCTAACCCTTACCCCTCTTTAGAGGACCTTGCCCTGTTTTGGTAATGAATAAATATAACTATCATAGTTAGAGAAGAGGCTTGAAATATCAAGTAGCTTTTAATTCCTTTCCAAAATCATGATGGATTGAAAGAGAAATATCCCTAATAAGTTTATGTATTTGAATACTGTGTTCCTAGTTTGTGACATTGTTTAGGTAGGTTACAGAACCCTTAGGTCCTGAAATTTAGGAGATGAAGCCTCCCTGGAGGAGGTACATCACTGTGAGTTTAAATTCTCAACCCACTTCCTGTTCTCTTTCTGCTGCCTGTGTGTGAATAAAGATGTGTCAGCCAACTTTCTGATGTTGCTGCCATGCCATCCCTTACCAGACATTATAGACTCCAAGAACCATAAGCCTAAATTAATTCTTCCTTAAGTTGCTTTTGGTCATGTTTTATCACTACAACAGAGAAGTAACTAAAACAATAACTTACCAGGTTGTCAGTATGAAAGTCTCAAATGAGCCATGTTGGAAGAAAGGGTACAGCTTTGTGGGAGGTTCTAGCTGGGCTTCCAAGAAATAATGGCCTCTTAACTAAGATAAGAAGATAGCATTGGCTTCACAGGGGTTGCCCTGTCAAAACTACCTGTGCCAAAAGCACCACATTAGTCAGGACCATGAGAATATATTGAGAAAATAAGATTGGATGAGAACCTGTCTTACCAGCTGAGGAAACTTGAATTACTTAACCTCATTATTGTCTCATCTAAAACTGGAAATAAACAGCATGGGACACAGTGGTTTCTAAGTAAGAAAGTACACTGTAGGAACTTAGTGCTGTGTCTGACACATAATTTAATCACCAATACTGCTACTCAGCTGTGATGTCAGTGAGTACAAAGACAGTGTGTTGTGCTTGTATGGTGCTAACCCTAAGCGCTCCTAAGCCCATAACTAGGGAATTTCAGATTCCTCGTCTCCTTCATTTTCCTTCTTTCTTTCTCTAGTTTTAGAAAAGAAATACATGATAAATTCGGACCAACCACTGTGACACATGAGAGATAGCTTTCCTATAGTTCTCACAGTAAGAATTATGGTCACAGTAAGACCATAATTGTATAACACATAAAGTGTTATGAAGATCCAATATGACTTCAATAAGGAAAACCATCTAGACTTTTGTCCTATGACTGTTACTTTGGAGTATACAGAAATTCCATTGCATAATGCCACACTGCATGAAGACAATCATGTCCCTATTGCCTACCTTGCTTAAATTAGCACCATTTAACTTTACATTAAATCATTTTCTACATATTTTTGGTTTTATTTTTATCACTGAAATTATGGAAACATTTTTTATATCTAGCATAAACAGAATTTCATAAGACAAGCATAATGCTTGCAGGCTTAGAATAGGGAATTGTAGCTTTTCATGATAGATGTAATTGAATGTATAATTCAACAATGTGAAAAATCTTGGTCTTTGAAAGGGGGTCCTATGTCATTTAACCATAAATGCCCTATAGCTCTAGGCATGTATACCTCTCTTTGAATACACATTCAAGTAAACATGAACTCCAGTAGTCCTCATTGTATCTGTTACATAAGCATGAGAAGCAAAGAAAGTGAAACATTCTCATCAACAAAACACATGGTATTTATACATTAAAACATGAAAGCCACATGGCCCTAGGTGATAGTAAGCTATGGAAATAAAGGAGAGAACACATCACTCTGCACTCTCCATGTTATAAATTTCACAGAATAAATTTCTTCCTGCTTGTCATCTTCTCCCTTGTGTGGGTCTACACGCGGACTTCCTTCAGTTAGCCTCTTGACTTCAAGCTACTGGAATATCATTAGAAAACCAGTGACCTAAGGGAATATAAAGGATTACCATGTAGCTAGCCACTGAATGTGTTCCTTTCAGATACATGCTTTATAGCTTTTATTAATTTTTCCACTGAGCAGCATTCAGCTATGAAAATAACCATTCTGCAAGTTAAAAAATGGCTGACAACATGATTATTAAAGATGGTGTGGGCTTTTCATAAAACGGAGTCAAAATGAACTCTAAATGTTTGAAATACATAGGCATTCAGATCTACAGACTGTTATGGCTTGCTTCTCATAACGGAAGCACTTGCCTTTGATGGCAATGACTGATGCTGCTTCCTGCCAGTTGATCTCTTTCTCAGCTATGATTAATCTTTGCCCTGGTACAGCTTCTAAACCGTCAGGAGGTTTTTCGTATTTGCTTTTGTTTTTGCTGCCACATGGAATTCTATTTGCCCTTCCGCTCAAGAACAGTTCTACAATTTTGAAACCAAATGAATAAAATTGGCTTACTATGGAAGTAGGGAGGGCTTATGACACAATGTCTGCATGCTAAATTTCCCTGACACTAATTAGAAATAAGAATGATTTGTCACCTTACCTCTCTTTAAAACTGCTTCCATATTTAATGTCACCTTTGTCAAAGCCAATTATCTTCCTCAGAACTTACAATAATACAATTCTACCATAATACCCCCATTCTAAGTATTATTATTTTAAAAATACCTAAAATATATTTTAAAAATCACCAGTATTTGAGTACTTGTTTAACAGAATCATTAGGACTTTATAAAAGATATTAAGAACACTTTAAAATTTTATTTTCGCATGGCTTCATCATTGAGTGTTTACTCCTTTGCTTAAAAATATGATTCTATAAAATTGTATGCTCTGCAGTGTAACAACCCAAATCCTTTATCAGTCTTCCAGAATGAATCAGATACTAGGAGGCAGTCTAAATGTGTCCAGTAAATAGAAGGTTGTTTTTCTTTTAATCTTAAAAGCTCCGTGTCACTCCTGAGATCTGACCCATGACTTCAATTAACACCAGTAACTCAAACATTCCTAACACCAGGACAGACTTTTCCTCGGGGATCTAGACCTTTCTACACATCTCTTCATCTAATATTGGCTTCTGTTGTCTCAACGCTATGCCAAATTGAAGCTGTGTCATGAAGGACTTGGTGCTGTGCAGTGGTCCAGTGTGTGCATTCAGCTGCACAGCTAAAAACCCAGGAGTGATTTTAGCCTTTGCTCTCGTCCCTCCTCTCACTAACCTCATTTTTTTCTTTCCACTAGCTCCTTTAAGCCCTCTCTCATCTTGCATCCCTGTCTCTCTAACCCTGATTCTGAAGCTCATGGCTTCCGTGTTCTTGGCTGTTCCTATCTCTGTACCCAGCCTCCACACCAGCAGCAGTCCTGAGCTGCAGCCAAAGTCCCATTTTATCTTAGCTGTACTGTGGGTTTATTTTTTGCTGTACGTAGGAGGTTGTTTGTTTTGTTCTGCCCTAGTGCATTGCCCTTCTCTGATTTCCTGATTAAGAGCAATGGGAACTGAATATTCTCTTCTCATCATTACTGCCTTTTGGCTTTCAGTGTCTTCCATTCCTGTTAATGTCTGCCTGGACTACCTGCTACAATTTCAGCCATCTTTGTTCAGAAGCTCTTTCCTCCTTCTGTCCTTCAGGGTTTCTTTATGTTTTGATCATCTATTGTTCCTCCCGTCATGACAGATCTAGTGCTTCTTTACTGACATCTTGAACCAACCTGGTTATTTTCCTTCTTCCAAATGCTTTCTGTCTTTAACTCTGCAGCAATGCTATTAGATTCTCTACCCCCATATGATGTTCTCCTTATAAGAGTCTTCATTCTTTCTGTTACTGAATCAAGACCAACTTGTGAATGAAGCCACATTTGGATCTCAGTAATCAGAATTCATCTTATAAGATTATGTCCCGAGTAGTACAGTCCCACATGGAGACCACGATAATGTAAAGTTGTGAGGTAGAAGATGTACGTGAATGCTGGATGTTGGAGAAAGAGATGAAGTACCTACAAGGCAAATCAAACACTGTTTCCTGTCTGTGTACCTGACAAACTACTGGTCCTTGCTTTTCTTGTAAAGTCTCCACTTTAAAATAATGGGGTGTTTTCACAGTGAGGCAACAATGTTCTAACAAACAGTCAATGACAGGACTAAACTCAAGACAAAGAGCCATCTAAATTGAGAAAACAACTTCTAGTTCAAACTGGTTCTGAACAAGCATACTATGGGAAGGAAACATTTTAAATTGCTAGTAATGAGAAAGCTGACATAATATAGACAAGATCAGGCAAAATAGATGTACAGGAAACCCTGTGGTGATATGTTATATATTTAATAAAACTGTCTGGAATATTAGAGAACAGATCCACCCACAGTCAATCCAGGAGGGTCAGAGAGTGGTAACTCATACCTTAAATCCAATAACTCCAAAGACAGACATCTTTCCGTGTTTCTATATGTTCAAGATCTAACTACCAAATAGTAGTAGCTCACACCTTTAATCTTAACTCTAGAATAGGATGCAGTGTTGAACTCAGAAGTCAAACAACTGGGTGAAGAAGGTATTTTTAAGGCAGGCATACAAAGAGAGAAATTATTTCTATAGAAGCGACAAGCCAGGCTGAGGACTTTAGAAGATAGCTGGGTTAGAATTGACTGTGGATTGTTTCCTCCCTCTGATAGTCTAGCCTTTTCCCCAATATCTGACTTTGAGTTTTCATTTAATAATAACTAGCATTCATGTTACAAAACCCCAGATGCTGTGGGCTCCTCCCTTCCATGGATCTCTCATAGCTTTTCAGAAATGCTGTTGCTTTTCTTGCTTTCAACACTGTTCTTTTGTCTTGAATTTTTCCTCATGGAGCTCAAGAATTTTAGACTCCTGTAGCAATGCCTTTAAGAGTTGTATCAGGCCTTATGTTTCTACCTTAGCCCCTTTGAAATCTCCTCTTTCAGTTATAGCAATTTAAAGCTAAAGATAAACGAAACTGGTTGAGAGTGAACTGAAGGATTTGTCCTTGGGAGACCCAGGGTCATTGTGATTGAAAGAACCTGGCCTTCCATCTGCAGACTTTCGAAAAAAATACAATGACAAAATGGATGATCTCAATTCCTCTACCCACCAGGTGGCAGGTGCCAGAAGAGTTCAAAGTCAAGCCTCAGTTGCCCGCACATAAGAACCAGTGTGAATGGTGCCCACCATCACCCCCTGCTGTGTTCACAAACATTTGGCCAAGACAGTCTTGCCAGGAGTGATTTGCCAAGCCACACACTGGGTCCACCTGCTGTTTGCTTAAGGTCAGGCATGGCTCAGAGGCTTGCTCAGGCTATTCCTGTATAAAATGGCTCCATCTGTCCACCCATAACATAGCTACAAGCCATCAGAAGAAACTGTGAAAATCCTCCGGGGCTCACCTACTGCAGTGCTCAGAGCCGTTTGGACAGGCAAACAACTGTAGGAATACCTCACCTGACACCTGCAACCTCAAGTCGGAATGACCCTGTCTCTTCTCTAATCTCCATCTCTGCATGACTATTTTTCTGTTATAATTTTTCACCTTTTCATTATGCTTTGTGGCTCCTAGCCCCATGCACCAGATTGCACTACCCTCTACAGGTGGGCGTGTCTTCTAGTGAGTTGCAAACATGTAGGGCTTATGTTTGTGAAATTTTCCTCATGGAAACAATGTGTATGCTACTCCTTCCCAGGAAAAAGAGTATGAAAAGGGTCCATTTATAGACCTGTGTTCACAGATACCAGTTATTCTTCCTTTTTAAGAGAGTAAGAGAGCACTGATAAATCAAATCCACAAAACTAATTCACATAGAGTGGTGTAAAGTTATACTTAGACCTGGGTTTAGCCACAACTTTTCTCTGTATTTCCCATTTTTATTCAGACTGTCAGGGTTCCTCAAGTGGCCACAGTGTTAGCTCTGAAGAGTCAACTTTAGACCACAGGATAATTATCAGCAGTAAGCTTACTAGAGCTTTGAAAACACTCAGTAAGCTGGGACTAACGTAATTCAGTCTGACTCTCAAAGAGTGGAGACTGATCCAAGCATTATTGGGTCAGTGGGACCATAGGACTGTCTGCTCCCTGTCCAGGGAGGGGATGGGGAGTTGCGGAGAAGAAAAAATGACCTGATGTGGTGGGAGGGGGAAGGGACCTTGAATAAGGATATACAGGAATGGAAAAAAAAATTCAGAGGGAAAGCTGAACACAAAGTAAATATATGTGTAGCAATCTTAATTGCATTATCACCTTTGATAAGTCATGCTTATGATTTTTATCTTCTTTATAGTTATTGTTAACTTCTCAGCATTTTAAATTCATTTTACAGTTTTTCTTGATAAATACAAAATAAAAAAATAAAATACATCATTCTTATCATAATAATAATAATTAAAAAAAGACTATCACATAGCCACTAAAGAGGCAGCAGAGACCTCAGGAGCAGTTTCTGACTATGAGAAAGGACAAACACCAACCAACTATAAAGACAGATAATTCACCCTTGGAGGTATGGAATGAAGTTCATGAATGCCAAAGAAATGGTTAAAAACAGTACTCAATAGAGAGGCGCACAGCTGCTCTTCTTTTGAACAGTGTCATGAGTTTATACAGTGTTTGTTATTCTAACTCCTCTTTGTCTGGTTCTCATTTTCCTACTTTCCCATTTTTAAAATGCATGTGAGCCACTGAGTTTAATTATAGTTTCCTGCCCAACCATGTGTGGAAGATTATTTACTGGAGTAAAGGCAACATACCAAGGCTACACTACTGAAGAAAATGGCATGTTCCTCAACAACTTTTAATGGTTTAATTTTCAATGGTTTCTAGAGATGTTCAAGGTTCCACACCTCCTCTATCCATATAAAAATATTAAGGGACCCAATCTTGTGCAGATCTTGCAAAGGAAACCATAGCTGCACTAGGTCAATATATGTGATGACTATGTCATATTTAAAAGACATTTTGTTGCAAATATTCCTAACCTCTGCTTCTTGGATTCATTCTACTCCCTCTTCTGTGGTGACCCCTGAGTCTTGGAGGAGTAATTTTGGCATTATACTACCACTTATTGTCAGCATTTACAGTCTCTGCATCATCCATCGTCCACAGAAGTAAGAAGCCTCTCTGGTGATGGCTGGATGCAACACTAATATATGAGTAGAGTAACATAAAAACAAGCATTTAGCCATCTGGTGAAACTAAATGAATAATCAAAGAATGTTTTGTGACAATATTGAATGGATTGAAGAGAAGTTTTGCCAGATACCTTCTATATTCCACACATACACGGCTTCCCAAAGACAAAATAACCCTGAAACATCTTTCCTTAAGTCAGTAGACTGAATCACAGAAACCTTAAAATTCTTTCATCAGTGCACTTCATATGACAAGTATGTATGGATTCATCTGCAAGACCTATTCTTTATAACTGATGTACAGCAGCATTCAATAAATGTTTGTCAGAAACTGACAATAAATAGGGACTTAAACGCAACTTCAAAGGTAAGGGTCTGGCCACAGGCATTTTTGTAAATTGGGAGATCATAAGCATGGGCATGATTCTGAGAGGCCTGATAACTGAGTTTGATGGAGTGCATGATGTAAAATAATAAATATATATAATAAATTTAAAAAAAAGATGCCTCAGCAGGTACAGCAGTCACAACCAAGCCTACAGACCTCAGTCTAATCATCAGGATACAACACTGGAAAGAGAAAACCAGTTCCTGCAGGTGTGCTCAGACCGCCACTTGAATGTCCACTTGCACACACATGTACACACACACACACACACACACACACACACACACACACTTTTAAATGATGTAATTGCCTCCTGTCTCACACCTTACTACTGTCCTAAGTTGGCTTTCAAAGCTCTTAACTGATACACTATATAGATGTCAGTATGCATGATTTTTCAGATAAAATCTGCTTATTAATTCTCATATTATTTCTGTCTTTTACATGTCCTTATGCTCAGTGAAGTTAATCATGGCCTGAGTCAAACACAACCATCTGGAACAAATAAACAGCTTTACCTGAGGGAAGTTGTAGTCACAGTAACTTGTTAGTTCTGGTCAGAGTTCTTTTCTATGTAAAGGTGAATTGTCATAAAATCTTATGGCAAGCCTAATTATAAATAGCATGCATAGAATGTGTGCTAGTCTTGCTCCCTGCACTAGCTAAATTGCAAGGACAGAAAATGAATCTGTGTTGGCTTCTGTTTTCTTTTTTTCATATGAACAATTTTTCATGGAAAAAAAAAAGCCATTTGATTTCTAGAAATTCATTGTGCCAGATGGAAAGAGAATTTTTATTGATAGAAATGAACTGTTCTTAGTGTTTACCAAATGGAAGGATTATTTAATTGCTTATCTTTGTGTTTGGAATATAAATAGCTAATCCCAAAAAATGTTGCCCATCTGATCTCAGGCTTTCTATTAAAATATCTTGACTATAATATTTTAAATAATTGAGGAAAATGATATTTAATTTTGTGAAATGAGTTTTCATGGTAATGGAATATTCTGGAAACTGAAGATGTAGCTTAATGAAATCTGGCAAAAGCAAAAATATGTGGACACTGCTTTGGCATTTGTAATTAATTTCATGCAAATATTATTTAATCAGACAATGTGGTTGATCACTGAAGTAAAATTAGAAGTTACCAACACTGAGTTCTGGTATAAAAGCTAATAAATTCAGTTCATAATCATTATGTACATGCTAGTTGTAATAACTTACTGTCCATACCAAATCTTTATAAGCATTGTAATTAAATATAAAATGCACATTAGAATTATTATGGGTAATTAGGGCAACATAACAAGTATGCATGAAAGTCCCAAAGCTCATTAAAATGTTAAAAGACAAAACCTGTTTTACCCAATGTTCCTGCTTATTCTGTATTAAGTAAGTCAATGCTGGGCAATCTGAATTTTTCTTTTTATGAATTATGCATTTGAACATTTAGTTCAGTTACAAAATACAGGTTTATTCACATTTTGGAAGAAATAGAAGATGTGTGGGCATTTGTGCATACACATAAGCAAGCATGCATGTATACGTGCACACACAGAAAGATGCATGCACACACACACACACACAAACATGCACACACTGCATAGTAAGATATATTATTTGTTAGCATGATTAGTCTGTCTCGTATGATTCCCTCAGTGTAAAAAAAAATGTAAAATTAGTGTGTGGGGATACAGTTGAGCAGTTAAGAGCTCTTTCTGCAGATTGAAGATAAGTTCTGGGATAGATGGCTCAAACCACCTGACATTCCAGCTTAGGGTGGTCAATTCCTTCTCCTGTCTTCCATGGGCACCCACATACATGTGCCCAAATAGAGAAAAACACACATATGCAATCTTTAAAATAAAATAATTATTAAAGAAAATAATGCATAACTGCGTGAGCTACTAGGCTATAGGACATGCCATGGGAAACACTGGAAAGTACTTATGGATGAAGTCAGCTGTGAGCATCATCTAGCCCAACTTCATTGTCTTACAACATAGTGACACATGTCTTTCACTATGAGCTTCATATCAAAATATGGTGAATTTAAATACAGACAGACCACTTACGCTGGGGACATAAACAGAATGACAAGGGCAGGGCACCACAGCTCACACTGCTTCAAGATCCTCCACCTGGTCTCTTGGATAAGCAAACAAATTGCTTCTAATGTCCTCATTGTACACAGACAAGACTTAAAACCCATCTTTCAGTTTACACACAAAGTGAATGGACTATCCTAATGCAAACTTAATTCAGGTTCAGTTAATAAAAGGACTTTTTAATCAAAATAAACTTTAGATCTTTAACAAGCATATCCATTTATTTAATTACAACTTTGCTCCCTGTGACTATAATATGTAATATCAGGAAAAGCTTTAGCTTTAGATTAAATTATAGGCTAATAATAATAAAAAGAATTCTATTTCTAGATCTTTACTAGTTAAACATCATTGGGAAATTCACATTATTATAAAATTGCATTGTTATACATGTAAAAGCATACAATAAAATATATTTAATTATTATTTTACTCCTAGAACACTCACAGTGATCAGAACTCCTTGAGGGAACTGAGTCATATTGAGTTGAAAAGATCTGAAAGAGGGCTGGTGAAATGAATCAAACCATGAAGCCACATGCTAATCAAGCCTGATGACCTGAGTTCTTCCATGGAAGAAAAAGATTTGTCTGCCCCCCACCACATGCAGTGTAATGTCAATGGGAGTGTTGGTGCATTTGCAGTGTCTGCAATGTTCCTGGCACTTCATGGCCTTGGAAGACCCTATAGCTATCACCAGGAAATCCCTCATTCCATTAGCACCCCAAGATTCTTTCCAGTCACCATGGCTTTAATCCTTCACCACAAAAACAATAAATGGAGAGTGGAGAGAAGAAAACAATAATAATAAGCATAATAAACATGAAGTTACTGGTTGACATGAGGAAATAAAAGTCTGTAAGTTGCCAAGTATAGTCCACATGGTCTTGTGGAACTGAAGATGCCCATGATGAGTCTCATCAGCATCTACCCTGGACCTCAAGAGCCCCTTTCTTAACATCCCTGGTTCTCAAACCGTGAGCTCATTGCCATTTCTGATGCTGTGGCCAATCTGTTCTCTGTGTATCTTTTCATTTATATATATTACACATAGAACTACTTTGTAATCTACTATTTCGTTTAGACACTTCATTTTACCAAGAAAAAGGAAACTCTGAGGGCAGGATCACATATCATTTTGACTTTGGTGTGGAAGAAACACTAACAGTAATGACTTTGGAAACCTCTACCTACAGAAAACAGTCTGAATAATTTATTGGCATATATCCTCCCCCCAACATGTAAAGGTTATTCTCTTTCCAACTCCACAGTGGATGACATGGCCATGCTACTGTGCTAGCTACAGCATTACGCAACAGATAACAGACATCACAGTGAAAAGAGGATCCTGGTTATTATTTGCTACTAAAGGAACATTATTGTAGCTATAACATACTAAAGATCATCTCTAGCCACATGGTTGTCTGTGATTCTTTTCTTCTTGAAATATAGTTGTAGAAGTCATGCATAAAATGTGAGAATCTTCTAGAATTTTGTTACCTGGGTGTGGTGTGGTGTTCTAACATCTATGTTGATAGTGTTCCATACAATACTTTATAAAACATAATAATGAGAGTCTAGTGTCTGCTGTTTTTCTTCAGATTCTTTGCTTCATATTATAGTTATGTTCAATATATTAAATTATGTATGTGTATGTGTAAAGAGAGAAAAATATAAATTTTAAAATAAATAAATAAAAATTATTGTACAGCAATATGAACATTGCATTGGTCCTTGTACAGAGAGTGGTGACCCAGACATTTCCATCTCCTCTAAAATACATTGTTGTAAAAGGTTCTGACCCAGACTTTCCAGTCCTAGTCCAAGTTTTGCAGTTCTCACAGAGTCACAAAATCACACAAATGTTTACATTAATTTTAGGCTGATTGACCTAGGGCCCAGGCATATAACTTGCTAGTGCTTGCTCTCAATCTAACCCATCTTGTTCAGCTATGCAGCTCGGTACCTTTTCTCAGAGCAGAATTTCTTTCCTCTGTGTCTGCTGCCGTCTCCTCATCGTATCTCTGGTAGCTCTCTGGCATCTGTCTCTGTTCTTCCTGTACTCAGAGCTTTTTTTTAGCCTGGTAGCCCCACCCACACATCCTGTCTGCCTTTGGCCAATCAGCTTTTTATTAAACCCATAGGTGGGACAAATATTTATATTACCAGCATAGTCCCAGTACAATATATGATTTCACTTTGAGGTGCTAGCTTCTCAATGCCCCCCCCCCACTTTTAACTTTGAAACTTCTACACATGGTTCTCAACAGAGGATCCCTAGTTTTTCTGTTAAAGCATGTAAAATCCTCCATCCCTGCAGAGCACAATCTTGTTAATGACTTCATGATATTGCTCTGTTATTCAGAACTCAGGTTCAATTCATCAGAGACCTGTGAAGCCCTGGTGCTGTGCTGCCCCACCGTCCTCATGACCACACCAAGTCATTTCTCTTGTACCTTCTCTAAAACAATTTCAACTATGATATTTGAGAAGTCCCTTCAAGGTCTTTATTCTTGACACCTCTCAGTCTGGAATGTCTATTGTCTGAGTTTTTGCATGGTAGCCTACTTGTTCATTTCCTTGTAGCCTCTGCCCTCTAAAAACCCTCACCCCCATATAGAATAAGAACTCCAATAACCTAAACCCATAACCTCTTCTGTCTTAGAAGTCATATTCCCCAAACCAATAATCACTGAATCAGTTTTTAGCCTTTGTTTGGTAGTTTCCACCCCTCATTAGACTATGTAGTTCACAAGGGAAGACCTTTCATTCAATCCCATGTCCATATAGAAATGGTTGAAATCAGGCACTTGATAAATCCCTATGCATCATAATTGTTACGTAATGTTTTTTTAAAAGTAACTATTCAGTTCTCTGTACTATAAAACGTTTGCTACATAGGCTAGAGATATGTCCTAACTTCACTTTTCTGGCCTGAGAACATTCCTGGATTGTTACCATCGTGTGCTTAGCCATGTGTTCTGAAGGTAGTAGTGGACTGGTTGTAGAGCTAATGGTAAACAAGCTTTTCAGAGAGGGAGTAGTGAACACAGAGGGGCACAAAGTGAGACTTAGATCAGGAAGTGGGTGCCAGCTGCACTAAATAGATACTTGTAAGAAACGTAGAGACCAGACACTTCCTAGCCATCTATTTATATGTTGTTCTTGCTGACATGAAGTTTCTTTTTGTCAGTCAGACTTTTTTTTTTTTTGACATACTCTTTAGTTGTCAAATTACTTTGCTGTCAGGAAGTTTTTGCCATGCCAAATTTTTAAATTTAATCAGTGTAAAAAGAGTCATTTTATTCCCTGAAAAATATTCCCAGTCCCAAATACACTCACACCACGTCTCCTCCCACATCTTCTGGTTTCCTGTGACTCACTGTTCCTAGGTGGCATACCTCCTGCTTTTCTTCTGTCTTCTTGCTCCTCCTTGAGTTTACTCTCATTTACTTTTCATCCTACATGAGCAGAACAGCAAACATGGTATGTTTGAAATAAAGATTTAAAATAACTAACTGTCTGTTCTACAATTGATCCCAATGCCTACTAGACTTTTGTCTGTGGTGGGTTCATGACATGTCTGTGCTCACTTTAGTACCTTTGCTCTCTGAACATGTGGAAACACCACAGCACAGCTGTTCCTGAATATAGATATGGGTGGATGGACATTTTACATCTAACAGTACAGTAGTTAGTGTGGCTCTGGGTTAGGGTTAGGGTTAGGCTGATTTTCTTACTAGGAGCAGATTCATGTGTCACTATGGAGCTGGCCTTGAGCTCAAGACTGCAATATTCATGGTCTATGACTGCTTCTACATTCCTGCACATGTGGTTGCTACCACAATATCCGTACCGTTATTTCTGTAATGTCCCGTAACCTTTCAAAGCATGAGCCAGAGACCACCTCTCTTCAGAGTGCCTTCTTACCAGGTGTCTGATCATAGCAGTGAGGAAACGAACCAATACCCTAAGGAATTGGCCTTTCTTTGTTTGGAGAGATGTTCTTCATGGGACACATTTTCTGTCATCTTGTTAGATTTCTATCCTCTTCCCTCAGGCATTTGATGTAGAGGGCAGAGGGAGCAATGAATAGTTTACAACCTTTTTCTATGATATAAATTATGTTTTTCTTTAATTTCTTCTTTTCTTTCTAGATACTCGGAAGGTTTCTTTTCTCTTCCTGTATGACTGTGTGTGGAAGAGTATTCTTTAGAATGCATTAGCAGTATGAATTATTCATTTCTCAGAATTAAACAATTTAATAACTGATTTTTAATCAGCTTCTTAATGTTCTATTTTAAGATTATTGAAGGCCACAGTAACCAGAAAAAAATAATAAAGCATTCAGCCAACTAAGAAAACTGATTCTGTATTTATTCTGTGAGGGGGGAAAAAAACCACTCCAGCCTGCAGTTCCATCCCTGATGCTTTATGCTTACAGTCAGGCTTTTGTGTAAAGCTCAGGTCAGATGGAAAGGATTCCATCTATCACCAATATTACTGGTGTCATTGTTTAGACTGATAGCAGTAATCTTAGACATGTGAAAGTCCAGAACAAACATATTTTGAAACTGATACCAGTCTTTTAAAATATAGTATTACTTAGAACAATAAGCACAAATTATTTTTATAACAGATTGGTTAATTCTTAGAGGGTGCCACCCAATGTGTCTTGATAATATTTATCTCTTACTCATTCCCTCTTCTCCTTGGTGTCTTTTTTACTATCTCTCTGCCATGTCTTAATCCTCTGGTTTTCGAAATCTTTCTACTTCCTCTTCTACAATGTTCCCCAAAGCTTAAATATAGTGGCTTTGTTTTAAGTATATTAATTAGGGTCAGAATTTTCTTCTGCAGAAAAGAAAATAATCTCATCAAATATTTAACTGAATCAATGCTTTAATTTTGAAATGCCCAAGCAAAGGATTCCCTAGCACATTGCATGACTTTCTAAAAGGTATACTTTTGTACTATGCACATTTTTCATTTTCTATCTCATTTTGAAGCCCAAATCTTTTATTCACTGGCCAAACAAATGTAATGCAAAATCTACCCTATGTGGCTTCTAAATAGACCAATTAGTAAAAGGCAGAATTCATGTGAATGTCTGGCAAAGTTAAAAAATAATATCCTAGACCAGTTTCCAGTTGGGTTAATTACTGGCTTCTAGTATAAGGAAAACACACCTTTACAAATCATCTTTGCTTTCCATCTATATCTTGATATAGTATATTCTCAGTGAGTGTATGTGGCCATGGTTCTTGTTCCCCTGGAATAACTTCTGCTTTAGAAGTTTTTATTGACTTCTAACTCAGTGAGAACTACCAAGCTAAGCTCTTCAAGGTTGTCTTGTATTGCCTAGACAGCAGTTTGGGGGAAGCACATAGCACTTATTTTATAGATGGAGAAATTGAGATTTAGAAGCATTTAACTTAATAAGAGCAAGAGCCACACATGATTGTAAGTAGAGGTTTCTTGCCACATACTTTACCACTGTCTTTAAGTTTAATCTTGGAGGAAGCAGAAAGTGACTGCTGACCAGAGGTTGAATGCGATACTAAAGTCCTCAAATCATTCAGATAAAGATTTAACTCTAACTTGATTTTATTTTTGTTATCATTATGTTGATATGAAGTCTTTACATTCTTTTCCCTTCACCAATGGCATGCTTAGTTCTTGGCTCCCCTTGAAGTTAAATTTGTTTACAAACCAAGAACACATTTCTTTATAAGTTTGCTGATCTGCTCTTTCTCTGTGAATCAATAAACAATAATATATTGTTGGTATTTGTGCACTGAGACTCTTACATCTTCAGAGAAAATATTTTCAATTATCTGTGATGGTAACATAGTGAAGGATTGTGGTAAAGACATGTGTTACAGCATGTTTCTAATTGCCCAAGCCCTCTGAAAGAATTCTATCGTTGTGTGTATGCATGAACACAAACACATTCACATACATGGGCATGTGTGAGATTGAACATGCCTTCTATACTATGATTTCTGGAAACTTTATTTTCAAAGACAGCTTTATATTAATTCAAACTTCTGGAATCCAAGTCAGAAGCAATATTGTTTTCCTGCCTGCATAGCTTCTGTCAGGATGATTCTTCCTGGTGTCCCATTCCTTGGTAAACACACACTTTCTGTTCCTCCTTGGGCATGCTTCACATTTGCAGTTTTTTTTTTTTTTTACCTTTTTTTATTATGAATAAAGTCTCTTTTTTTATCCATGTATCCCCTGTTCAAACTCCCTTCCTCCTCCCGCTCCTCCCAGTCACTCTCTCTTCTCCCCATCTCCTTATCTCCTCCCCAGCAAGGGCAGGAGCTCCTTGGGACCTTGGGACATTTGCAGTTATTTATTGTTCTGCCCTTATCACCATTCGTTATTCCAAGATATGTGAATAGTCATTAGCTTTTCACCCATGAGTCTCCCAAGTTGCACTTCACCTACCCTGTCTTAGGAAATCTACTAAAGTAACACTTTGAAATGCATGTGTTTGGATGGCAAGGCTGTGAGTAGCCAAATCACAAACTGAGGATGATAAAAACAAGAAGGTCTTTGGGCTATTGTCTTGTCACTAAGAAAATGAGTCTGATTAGGCTTTTAAGTGCCAAATAGAGGATTTCTGCTGTCTGCACCTGCACAGCCTGGTGTTTTGATGAAGAACCTTTCATTATTGTCTTCCTGAAATGACTGGCTATAAAACACAAAGAACTTACCCCACAGAGACAATGAAAAAGAAGACACCTCTTTGCAGAATATCTAATCATACAAGTGTTGAAAGACCCCTGGTTGACTTTTGTTCTGGCTTTCCCCAACATCTGCTCTTAGCACTTAGCTAACATCTGTCTGATGACATTGTTCTGACATCAATTGTTTTTTCCACTGTGCTTCTGCTCCAGCTCCCAGGCATGTGTGACTTGGCAAAGAGCACTGTGCTCAAATGTGCTCAATGCACTCACAAGGAACACCATTGTACTCATAAAAATTGAGAGCCCAAGCTCTGACTTTCTTTGCCACTTTAGTGCTTTAAAAATGCTGCATTTGAACGCATTCAAACAGTTTCTGTAAAAAGAAAAATAGTCTTCAAGCACAAGCACTTAACAATATGTGTGTCCCTCTTTGGACACAGCTTACATGACTACCACAGAGCAGAAACCCACAGAATAGTCACTCAGTTTAATAATTTTGCAGGGTAGAGACTAATCTGTCTGTTTTTTTTTTTTTTTTAACTGAGAACATTTTAGTGTGGAATCACTATTTTGGACAAGTTGTCCTAGCATATTTGTGAGTTTAGCTATTACAGGTTCAAATGGAAATTTAATTGAGCAAAATGACTATCAAGTCAGTGTGAGATCCTCATTCCTCAGTATAAACACAACTACCTCCTTGCTCAAAATCACTAGTGGCCACATGGCTCATAAGTTCCCAGAGGCCTAAGAAACCCAGTTCTGCTACAAGTTGTAGGTCAAATGACCAAACACATGACCAACAGGTCAGAATGTCTTAAGAAATATGAAATCCAGAAGTGATCCATATAATGTAATCCTTCTGTAATCCTATGCTCATAACACTTGTGTTGTCAGTGTGGTCTCTGAGAAGCACTATGGGGATGAACCCTTTCTGGCATCCTTGAAATTTTGGGTGACTAAATAAACTACTAGGGTTTAAAGCACTGTGAACCTGGAATTTTTTTAAAATCATCCAGCTGCTACTGATCAACTAGTTAGGTCCAGCTATGGCCAATGATCTATTTAATTATTTTTCATAAATACTGCCTTTTCTGCGGAGGGGTAATGACTTTCTTATTATTCTGAGGTATGTCAATTCATCTGCCATTAAGTCTGCCTGCTCCATTCCTTTCCTTGGCATGTTGCTCCAGCCAGCAGCCAACAACTTTTCATGGATTTAAGCAAATGCCACTCTCCTGCTAAAACATCTGTCAAACTTTATCTCTGCAGCACACCATCCAAAGCTACTCTGCTGGTCTTTTGAGTGCTGCAAAAAAAAAAAAACAGCTCACAGAAGTATGCACCCTGTTTCCTCTCAAACATGCCATTAAAGTCATTGACCATTCTTTGGGCTTCAAGCAGCTAATCCTGGCTCTTATGCCTGTTTCACTTATGTGTAGACTCCACTCATGGCTACTTTTCCCACAGTTTGATTCTCCACTTAACTCTTACCATATGAGTAATGAGCTCAGTCATTGATCCCTATAAGAAAGATCCTTCTTCCTTCAGACAGATGACTTCACATGAGTGAGTTTGTGTCCATTTGTACAGTGAACTTTTATTATTGTTCTGGGAATTTGATACTGATTGAAAAGTAAATATTCTGATGAATCATGTTCCCCATAATGTCTTTGCAAAATATGTACAATAGCATTAAAATATAATATGAATTTTTATTTTCCTAAAAAATATCAATAGAGACTTTTGCTCACTTTATAACTGTAGACATGAAATGAATTGTCCATGAGAAGCCCTTGCCATGATTAGGGCCTCACAGCCCTTGATTCTGTGTCTCTTCACCACATAATATGTACTTGGGACATTTGCAATGCATATTTCTATTAATTATTGATATTTTTGTCTACAATTCCATATGGCATGGTATGTGTCTTTGTAGTCACTGTCCTTCAGAGATGCCTACATGTTCTAGATAGGGCACTATCTTTTTAATGTTGGCTGTCAGTCAAGCACTCAGTGCCCAGGCATCTGCACACTGGACTGTATAAAAGCCTTTTAATGGTAAATTAGGTTTTTATTTTGGTTCATTATGCTTGGGTTTTCAGGCAATGTTCGGGATTTCATGCATTGGTTTATAATGAGTCATGCCCCCTTGACAAATGGGAGACTAATTTCACTAACTCTACCATCAGCCGAAGTTCTGACAGAGGTCTGTTGCATTTGGTTATTTTTTCCTCAGTGATAGCTGGAAATCATAGACTATAGCCTGTTGGCATGACAAAGAGAGGATTATTGGGAAAGCCTCTGAGGACAGTAGGCAAGATGACATGCCTATACCTCCCTTAAACAGCAGACAGATAATAACTGATGGGTGAGTGGCTGTGTGGTAGACGCCTCATGTGTCTTTGCCTACAATCTCCAAGGCAGCATGAATTTCTACTCAAAATAAAAGTTATAGATTATTGAGATGCTTCTTATATTGTATTTTGTCTCTATATATGCATTCACATATTTAATTACATGTGCACATATATTGTTTCATTATTTTCTCATTCAAACATTTCTGATAGACTTTCTTTTATTATTTCCACTAAGTTAATAAAGCAGTTACAATTATTACCTTGTATTTTTTTCCTTAAAGCATAACTTAAATTTTACTATTGAGAATAAAACTATTGCACATAACATAGCTGTATTATTTCAAAATGTAGTACCAGAAATGGAAAATGATGAATTTAGCAGATATTTTTAAAGGATAGACAATATTCTCTTATAAGAATGCTTACTGTTTCTATATTCACAAGATACCGAAATCAGACACCAAAGCCCCCACATTTTATTGCTTTCTATAGAAACCTCAAATGTATCTATAGTACACATATAACCAGGACATACTTTTAACTTAATTGTACATCAAGTTTCTAGTTGTACGGACTCCTTTGTGTGGTGTCGTTATAGAGTCTGTTATATCCAAACATTGCTCAAATGCAAATACTCATGAAAAGATATTTTTATCCAACTCATAAGATCCTAAGCCTCCTCTGCTTGACCATTCCCATCACACTGTGTGAGTATTCTCTGCCTGACCATTCCCATCACACTGTGTGAGTGTTCTCTTCTTGACCATTCCCATCACACTGTGTGAGTATTCTCTGCCTGACCATTCCCATCACACTGTGTGAGTATTCTCTGCCTGACCATTCCCATCACACTGTGTGAGTGTTCTCTTCTTGACCATTCCCATCACACTGTGTGAGTATTCTCTGCCTGGCCATTCCCATTACATTGTATAAGTGTTCTCCTCTGCCTGATCATTCCCATCACACCAAATGGGTATCCTAGCAAATCTTCCAGTGCTCTAAGCCAATCACTCTCAACTTTTGGAGTCTTTACGTGTTATTTTTTCTGTCAAGAAGTCCTGTTGGGCTTTAACTCTTCAATGAATCACACCCATTTTGCACCAGACCCATTTCCCCAGCACCATGTGTCAGCACAGTGTGCCCACCTCACAGCAGCCCCTAAAGTTATATTCTCTCTTATATTACCTTCTGGCCTCAGACAGGCCCTTCCTCAGGACAGCATCCTGTAACCCTTGTAAAGCACAAGCCAGGTAATATTCTTGTGTTACACTGAAGCATTTCTTTACATCCCCAAGGACCCTTAAGATCCTTTCTGGTCTCCATCCTGTACCAATTTTTGTTCTATGCTGTTTTTGTTTCAACAACATGAGAATTACTGGGGCTTCAGTGTCTCATAGCTTAGCTATTATCTCCACCTAGAAGGTTTTCTTCAGATAACCACAAAGCTAGCACACACATCCCCATCTACTCTTTCAAGGTCCTTCCTTCTCAGGGAGGACTTACAGTTTTTGCATTTATCCACACCAGAAAGAAAACCTGAGATGTCTAAATGAAACTGCAGTACATTCCTTGATATTGTTCTGAGGATCAAACTCAGGGCTCAAGAAATGCAAGCAAGTACTCTACTGGTGCACAACATACACCACAGTCCCTTTGTCACTCATTTAGACATTGTCTGTTTGTAGTCTATCTCCTGTGCACCTACCCTCTATCTGACTTGTGCTTAATTGTGTTAGGAATTAGACTTTGTTGCTCTTTGAGAACTACCTGGCACATGTTGAAGATTCAGTAACCATTTGGTGACTAAAGTCTATGGTTTGATTGATTCCAGTAAAGCTGCTTTAGCTGGAGCCACAGTGAGGAGCAGAAAGGGCAAAGCATACAAAATAGGCTTCAGAGCTTTGGAAAAGGAGAGCATCTGGAGACACAAAGCAACATCACAAAATCACTCATCCCAAAAGAGAAGAAAGGGATCCCCAGCTTCACTCACCATGGTTGACTTTAAATTCCACAACTAAGCTGTTTCACATGGCTTACAGTCTCTAAACTTAGGTTTTCATATTGATAAAATGGGAGTAATGTCATTCAAGCTCAGGGCATCGTGTGAGAAAATCAAGAACCTGAAGCAACTGCAAGTGCTTTGCTGCCTGTGATCACTCAATAAAGGAAGGTTAGATGGAGTGTGGTTTGACTGGGATACAGATGAGGTGTTTGCCTCACTGTGCTATTTTTCCAATAGAAACCCAGCCAAAATGTATTGCATTTACTCTGTACTCCCCGAGAACATTCATCTATGGTCCAACTTGAAAAATGGAGCTGAAAATGACTGGTCTGATGTTGGAAGCATAAAATACAGGGGTGGTATGCGCTGGACTGCCAAGCCTGAGATTACTGAAAGAATCTCTCTCTCTCTCTCTCTCTCTCTCTCTCTCTCTCTCTCTCTCTCTCTCTCTCTCTCTCTCTCTCTCTCTCTCTCTGTGATTTCTGCTGAAGATTACTTCTCTTTACCCACCAGGCTGTTTTTGTTTCTTTTTCAGTTGCGCCTACGATTCAGGAAATTAAATCTGGCACCGTGACCCCCGGACGCAGTGGATTGATAAGATGCGAGGGTGCAGGTGTGCCGCCACCAGCCTTCGAATGGTACAAAGGAGAGAAGAAGTAAGGGCTTTGTGAGCATCGCTGTGTTTCCAGCACTTTGAGCTAATGTTTGTGTTCCAATACTAACTCTCAGCAATTTCTGTAACTGGCTTAAAGGAACTGGCTCAGCATCCTCCTATGGGCAAGTAGGATGGAGGGCCAACGCGGGGGCTTTCGCGCTAATAGCTTTCCAGAAGAAATGTTAATATTGGTTTCTGTAACAGTAGAGATGCCTGTAGATCCTCTATTGCTGGTACTTCTCCGTTCTCTGTCTCTCTCTTCCTAGCAACCATGTTTACTTGAAAGGCAAGTTACCTCTCAAGGGCTTGGGCATGGATTACATAAGAACACTCCAAAAGCAATAGGGACTGCAGTCTGTACTTCGCTTCCTTAATCAGCTAGAACCCTTCCCTTGCCTCACTCCCTCCACAAGAAAGTTTAATGTTTTGTTTTATAGGCTTGTGTGTTAACATGTTCTCACTGCCAAACCTGTAGAGAAGTTGTGCAGAGAAACAGGACTAAGCAAAGGGATTTGAAAGCTATTCTTTCACTTATGCTTGATATAGCTTTGCCCTCGGGATGTCCCAGAAGTCTTTGCAAGAGCTATTGAGCAAAGAAAGATATGAGCTACTTTATTTCCCAGCAGTAGACTCATTCAAACCTCTCTAGTAGCTCTTACCAAGCCAGAAATGAAGACTACTGTGGGTTAACTGTAGGCTACAATATAGGAGGGAGTATGTATTATCTCTATATATTTGTATTTTCTTTCAAATGTAAAGAATATAACCAAGAAAAACATCAAGAGGAACTTTGTGAAGCTGTCATTTTTAACTCTGGCTATTGAGCTAAACATTGTCCATAACCCTATGGAACAAATGTGTAGGGGATTTGCTCACTCAAATCATAATCATAACCTCTTTCAGCTGACACATGTAAAGAAAGCCAGTGAAATCATACAAGAACATTCATATTGTCACAATGAATGACCAAGGGCATGATGCAGATAGGTGTCTGAGTTTTTGTATTTGCACATGAATAGTTTCTGCATGTGAATATGTGTGTAGATATGCTCACCCTTAGGTGTACATGTGGAGATCAAAATTCCATGTATCCATGTCTAGGTATATTCCCTCTCCACAGAACAGGCAGTATCTGTGAACTCTCCTCCCCATTTGCTAGAACATAGCCTCTTACTGAGACAGAATTTATCATTTTGGCTAGGCTGGTAGGCTACTCTTACCTGTCTTCCCAGCTTCAAGATTCTAGATATTTCCTGCCACTCCTGGCTCGTCCTGGCGGAAAAATGAGCATAGGCCCCAATAACCAGCAAGCACTTTACCCTTTAGCTGTTTCCTTATCCGGCTTTTGAAGTCAGAATCAGAAGTTGATATGCTGAAGTCATCCTCCCACACCAACAGAAAGTTTATCTCAGTAGTGAAGGCTGTCCTAGCATGCTTTGTTCTAAGATACTATGGTTTTGCCTCGATGTTTGGAAATGTTTTGTATGCACTTTGTGTAAATGAGAGAGTTTCAGTTTCCCAATCACTTCACTAATTAGCCTATGTTATCCACAATTCTAAATCTTCCTCTTAATGACTTTATAGTAGACTCTATGGTTTAAACATGGTGGCGTTCCCCTCATTCCATCCACCAAGTTGGAGCATCCATCAAGGTAGCCTGTGTAAGGTTCTGGAAACCCAGGTTGGAAAGTTCATTTGTGATGATCTATGTGAACGTTATCCTGAAGAGTGCTGTGCTTTCTGAAAGTCACAAAACTTTCTGCTCAGATACAGTATTATCTGGTTGCCCAAGAAATACCTGTGAGCATGAAGCACATCTCGGTAACATCTGTAGTAAATAGGGACTCATTTCTTCCTTCCATTAAGATATCTCTGCAAGAGCCCCAGAGTCTCCTGTCCTCATTAAAGGCAGTTTAACACTGATTAACATTGTCTTACCTGTCTTTCAAAGTTAGATTTTAATCTGTGACATTTAGTTCCTAAAAGCTAACAGTAAGAATCAACTGTCCTCCAAATATGAGGCCTTTTGTTGGTGCCAAAGTAATTTCCAATTACCTACTTCTCCTAAATTCTTTAAGCATTGCCAAAAGGGCTACAGTGAACCTGGAGGACGTTTGCAGCCTGAAGCAAGTGTAACAGTAGGAAAGTTAATGCAGACATGAAGCTTTAGTCCTTACTGGAGAAATAGGCTGTAGAACCACAGAAGATAAATTGATTCTCTCATCAATGTTTCCAAAAGCACACTCACATGTCAAAATCAGATGTACATATCATCTGTACATGTAAATATCATCTGTACTGTACAGGTCAGTCAGTTTAGAGGATTTAAATAATGTGCATATCTTCTTGTTTGAGTTATACCTGAAGAAATATCCAAACTCCCAAATACTACTAGAATAATTTCTTATCATAATGCAGTTTATATTTGGAACTTGGGAGAGCCAAGTATCTGCTTACAGTACCTGTCTGCATATGGGTGATCTGCCCTGATGGCCTGGGCTGTTCAGAGTGGAGTTCACTCACTGCTATGTGGAAATAGATGCTAGTTTCTAAGAGAGAGTGACAACAGTTGCTGATGCCCTTGTTTCAGGTTTCAGGATAAAAGTGTTTACTAAGCATTTGCTCAGGTTGGACAGTTGGAGACAGAGCTGGGTCTCATAAATCTTCAGGCAGAGCCTATGGGGTCACCCCTTTACTCTGGCACTTGGGATATCTCTGTAGTCTATCAATAATGGCTTGAAAGGTCAAAACACCAAGAGCTGTTTCAGGCTGACTACTGATTTTCAGAACAAAAGATGGCTCTCAGAAACACTAATAACCCCCAATAATTGTAGTGAAGAACACGGGAGCAAAATAGAATTAGGTATGCATGCCACAGGGACAGACATATCAGGTTTCTGAACCCCTAGGACCCTATTCAGAAAGAAGTTTCTGCCAGAGACCCCATCAGGATGAAATAATCCTTGCAAGCTCTTTGTTTGTCAGAGATCTTTTATCTGTGATGCTTCTATCGGCATTCAGAAATAATCTACACAAGATTTTACTTGTATTCAAGAAAATGTTTACAAATGACATGTCTCTTATACCAAGATTATCAAAGATAAATTTTCATTCAGACAAAAACACATATACATACATACATACATTCAAATTCATACACATATACACATGGACACAATTACACAAAACATGCACAGAATTACACACAAACATACATACACATACACAAACACATGCACAGAGACATATTGATATGCACTCACTCACAGATGCACACATGCATACACAGACACATTCACACACATATATACACATATACAATTGCATACACACAGATGTGTATATACATGTGCACACATATGCACAAGCACATACAATTACACAAAACACATATGCAGTCACTCACACACACTCAGACACATAGATACAGACACACACAGAAATATATGAACATACACATATACAGATACATATACACAGATGTACACACAAGCACATGCACACACAGATACATGTATAGACACAGATACACAATGCAGACATGCATACTTGTTGTACATGGTTCTTACCCAGACTTTCCGGGCCTAGCCTTGAGGTTTGGCCCCACAGACCTGCAGTTTCGCAGTCCTACGGAGTCACAGAATCACACAAATGCTTATATTAATTTTCTGCTGATTGACCTAGGGCCCAGGCATATAATTTGCTAACTCCTTCACCTGAGCTCAACCCATCTTGTTCAGTCACACAGTTCTGTATGTTTTCTCAGAGCAGCATTTCATCTTCTTTCCTTTGAGTCTGTTGCTGTCTCCTCGTCGTGTCTGTGGTACCTCTTTCTGGTGATTCTCTGTGTCTTCTGTCTCGTGTCTGTGTCTGCTCTGAGATGTTTCTGAGTCTTCTTAGCCTGGTACACACTTCCTGTTTGCCTTTGGCCAATCAGCTTTTTATTAAATCCATAGGCATATTGTAAATTCCTACATTACCAGCATAATCCCACTACACACACTCACACATACACTGAGAGATACAGATAAATGCACATTCACACACGTATTAACATGGCCAAGGAGATGATGCTGGTGGCAGTTCCTGGCAGATGGCCTTAGTTATTTGCCATGTGGATATTTCCACAGGACAGCTTGAATGACTTCATGTCGTTGCAATGGCAACAAGCTTTCTCTAGAATCAGTGATCTAGGAGACAACAGGCTGGAAGCTGTGACACCATACTTCCTATGACCTTGTGTTAGACTTCACACTGTCGCTTGAGTAGTGTTTTATTAGCTGCATGGGACAGCCCTACTCTCTACAGAAGGGAACAATGAGGCATATGGAATCAAGAGGAGATATCATCAAATGCCATCTTCAAGAATGACTCACACACAATGTGTCTTATTGATGATCTAATTGGGTTTTATACTAGAAATATTGCCAATTTAATTTAGTTTATTGCACTGTTTTAACAACCATCATGGCTGTAACTACATTTATATACTTTTTGTTAAGTCACTAGCCATTGGTATAAGGTAGCCATTTTTAAACAGCATGCACTCAGCACACCTGCCAGGGACAATCCTAATAAGCTTAATTTTATTCTACGTACATTTATTATTGGAAAAATTAGGGTTTGAGATAATTGTTATAAAGTTCCAAACATTGAAATTTCTTGTCTTGATAGCATTAGCATCCTGTGTTAGATTATAACTTTTGCATGATTGCATGGCATAATTTTCTCCTCTTTTTCAAGATTTCCTGCAATTCAAACCCAAGGCCCAGAAAGCCATGCTTCCTGATTTCTCTAGACCAGTTAGACTGTCTGGGGCTTTTAGGTGATAGGTATAGTAGTTCAGTCCATATGAATAAATGTCCAAATGTTTACTGTACTCCATAAATTCATATTTATCAATTGAAAACAATTGTAAATCAATAAATACATTTTAAGGATATAATAGTAGTCATGTAGCATGGAGGCTAATTTTAGCCATGCTTTGGTAAAGTCTTTAATCCCAAGAGTGTGTCTGTCCTTCATAACTGGTCACTATAATTTAGGATAGGCATATAAAAATTACAAGTGAACTCAAATCAAATGAATTAAAAAGAAATTCACAGTGAAACACTAAAAGCTATCAGTTGATAAGTTAAAAAATAATGTACTCCTAAAATTCTACTATTTGGACTTGATGCTATAGGAACTATAACTTCATGTCTTTGTAAGCAACATATTCCCAACTTAGTTTGTGCAGGTCTAAGTATTATTAACAACATCCATACAAAGAAATAAATGACTATTGTACATAGTTTAGCATTTATTTATGTGAATAATGAGTCATATACATGCACAAAACGTATGTATAGAGACTCACACAAATGTGTTCAGAAATTCACATATAATTGTGCAGATGTCAGTGGAGAAAAGTGCAGAAAATTATCCACATAGAAAACTCATCACACATAATGACCTTCTAGGGTCAGTGTTATCTACCTATCTGTCTATCTATCTATATATGTCTATTATATATATATGTATATATATATATATATATATACATGTCTTGCTGTGATAAAACACTACAACTAAGGCAGTTTGCAAAAGGAAGTGTCTAACTTGACATGCAGCTTCAGAGGGTCAGAGTCCATGATGGTTGATTAGAATGAGAGTTCACATCTTTATCCACAGCCACAAGTCAAAGCGGGGAGGGACAAAGAGTGCTCTAAAAATGCATGAGGAAACATTTCAGCAAATGATTTGATTGAAGAACAAAATGTAGGACTAATAGAGCTTTCTAGCCATATAATAATCAAGGTGAAATTTGGCATCTGAGGCTAGACTCCAGGAAAGAGTTTGTTTGTGAGTGGCCCATAGGAGACACAGTGGATCAAGATGTCAGTACTATGCAGAGGTCATGATTTAATAGATGTGTTTGAGCTCTTAAAATTCATAACTATCAAAGTCAAGCTCTGATGTGACTACTTCCTTCATTTTCCCTCAACAAGTACTCTGTCCACTACATGACAGGCTATCACAGTCCGGCCTCACTTTACTTCTTTGATTACAAATCTCAAACTTCTGCCTCCCACCACCTGAGCCAATACTACCCCTTTCTTTAGTTGGTACTTTTGCTGGTAAGACCCTTGCATGTATATAAACACATGTTGCATATACAGGCACTCATATGCACATATGGACTCAGATACACATATGCACACACAAACAGATGCACATACTCTTATACGCATGCATATATACAAAGATATGTACACATGGGCACATACACATGCATACATATATACACACTAACATACCCTGTCTCCTGATGTTCCAGTATGTACTCTCTCACTATCCAGTCTCTAGCCTTAGTGCAGATGTCCTCATCTCCCCTGCCCCCAAAAAAACCTCTAGAGTTTTTTATTATTGGGATTTTGCAGAGTTTCTGAATGGAACAGAATCTCCAAGTCCCACTTGGGCATGACCCAAAGGCCAAAGTTGCTGGATACAAAGATAAATAAAGACAGGCTAGAAAGTATCTCCAAATTGATTAAGTTATGCCAAAAAAATTAGTGACCTGGACCCTTGTGGGAGTGTAAATAGCAGAAGTAGGCTTTAGTAACAATATTACAGAAAAAATAAAAATTGAGGGAAAATTATAATAATTTTAAAAAGGAAAAGTGAGAGATGCTCCTAAGAGTTAGGAAGTTTCTCTAAGGGAGTAAGGAATCATAAGACTCTTCTTATCTTTCTGGGTCAGTTATCATACATATAGGTACAAGCCTTGTTTATACCTGTCTTGGGATTTCTATTGCTGTGAAGAGACACCATGACCATGGCAACTCTTATAAAGGAAAACTTTTAATTGGGGCTATCTTATAGTTTCAGAAATTTAATCTATTATCATCATGATGAGTATGAGGCATGCAGGCAGACAATGTGCTGGAGAAGGAGTTGGGAGTCCTACATTTTAATCTGCAGGCAACAGGAAGTGAATTGCATCACTGGGCATGGCTTGAGCATATTTGAAACCTGAAAGCCCGCTTCTACAGTGACACACCTTCTCCAACAAAGCCATACTTGCTTCCACAAAGTCATACCTAATAGTGCCACTCCCTATGGGCATCACTTTTTTTTTCAACCACCACAACACTCTTGGCTGCTTATTGCTCAGATCTTACTATATTTTACTGTGAACCATTTTCCTTTGATACCTCTGGAACAAGACCTTCTTCCCCAGGAGAATGTTTTCCAACTGGACTCTTGAATGTTCACCCTGTTCTCAGATCTGTTGATGTATCCTTTTCTTTTGCTAAGCTCTAGTCTATATGAGTGAAGATTCTTTCATTGCCCTCTTCCTGGTACCTGACATGATGTTTGTGTAACTATGGATTGCATGACTGAGTCATGGTCATACTAATTCTAAGGTCACCACCCCACCACTGTCTCTGCGTGCAAATTCACATTTGTGCAGTTCTCCATACCCAGTGTGCACAAGTGAGTGGAGGAAAGGTCACATGAGTTGGTCACTCCACATGAATTATTCACACTGTTTATAAAAAAAAAAAAAAAAACAGGATCTCTTAGGGATTTGGATCTTGTCAAATAGGCTAGTCTAAATGGCCATCAAGCCCTAGGAATTTTCCCATCTTCAGTGCTGGGATGCCAAGTATATAACACCATGGCTTGTATTATTTCTCTTTTATTGTTATTTTGTTTGTTGGTTTTAATTTTTAACATGGATTTATGAGATCAGACTGAAGACTTAGTGCTCATAGGCTAGCATTTTACTCAGTGATTTATCTCCTCAAAGTCATTTCAAGTGGGAGAGGAAGAAATACATCCAAATTGATGTTCTTACCTTAGTCAATGGCAACCCAACCAAACATGATGAGAAAAAGGAGAGCAGTTTCTGTTGGTCACCTGTGGCTTCCTTTTGTGTGATTGTCATCTTGGCAATATATTTGTATTGTCAGTAGAAAACTTGACATTCAGTAGAAAACTTGACATTGAACTCTTGTGCACCCAGCTATTAGGAAAACGTTTCAAGCAGAATGGAGAGACAAAGTCACTGTCAAGATTGTCAGGGATACAGGGATACAGGACCCATTATTATTTGGGGGGTTGGCCCTGCCTTATAGCCTTTTTATTTTTGTGGGGCTTAAAGGGTACTCACAATATAAATCAAACTGTCACAAGTAAGGCAGCCACAAAGTCTCTGATCTAAAATTATTAATTTCATTAAAATTGATAGAGTAAACAAGGCATACATTTTAAATAGCTTAATAAAGTCTAAAAATCATTAAAGTACCCTAATGTATTATAATAATATTAATTTATTCAAATGCACAACTAAAGATAGATATCCCTTAGGGCTCAGACAGTGATGCATAATAGTCTTCAGGATGCTCCCAGAAATAAATGCTGCCTTACTATTCTCCAGCCTCAAGTGTCAAGGCACATGATGATCTAATAGGTTCCTACAGCAGCATATGCTTAGAACTCACTTCCACACTGGTTTGTTGCAGCTTTCACTTTTTCTCCTTTTCACTTTTGGATTCTTTTGTTTGTTGTAGGGATTCCTCCCAAAAGCCTGGATGAGACTGATAAGGGACATAAGACTGATCCCGAGTTTGGAATGTTTAGAAATCACAATGCTCTGATCTTTGTCATGAGTCACCTTGCTTTAAAAATAATTTCCTGTATATTTAATATTTATATTTGATATTTGGCTGTGTCCTGAAAAGCAGTGTATGAATTCTAAGTAACAGACCCTATCAATGAACAGTGGCTTCACCTTTCATAATCTAGTGCTTCTGCACTTGAGGTACATATACTTAAAGAGTATACATTATCACTTAAAGATCATTTTTACACCCATGGATGAATACTGGTTAGTTTCTCCAATTTCACAGATAAAAATGTGAAGGTTTATAAGGGTATAACAGCCTGAATCATGTAGCCAAACATGTGACAATGACTGTGTGCCCATGCTTTCAGTGGCCAGCACTATTCTTCAATGTGCTTAGGATACAATAAATAACAATGGCATTGAAAATGTCTTCACTAGTTTTACACTTGTAGGCAAGATGGACATAGATCCAAAGTATTCACAAACGTGTGTGAAAATGCACAAGTAAATCTCTGCTGACATTAACCCAGCCAGGTCAGGTAGAGCTCAAGAACTCCACAACTCTACTAGAACCTGAACTCTGGAGACAATTTTATAACTTAAAAAAAAAAGTCACATTTTTGGCCATGGCTGATCTTCTGCCATTCTTGACCATGCTGCACAAGGAGAGATTTTATTCTGCAATTATACAGTGAGCTGGATGAAACCACAAGTAGTAACTCTGCCAGTGGGGTGTGTGTGGGGGCTCAGCTCCAGGAGGGAAGAAGAGCACATTTACTTCCTCTCATTCCAGGCTGTGTGCAGCCTGAGAGGCTGGCTCCATGGGAGACCAATGTCAGCTGTGTACAAAGCTTCACTCACTGCAGAAATAAGCCCCAGAAGTAGTCACGAAGCCCAAAAGGATATCCAGAAAACTCCCAGAATGAAGGTTTGTGGTTTAGTTGACTTTCTACCCCATTAGACTCACTTCCTGAATTGAGTCCAGCTTTTCTGGCATGACTGCAGCATGTCAGCTTACTATTTAGCTCCACTAACTGTTCCATGGCACAGCTCAACTTTCCTGAAGCACCTGTCCCCTGGACTGAAACACAATATCTCATTTTTGACTAGTGAAAGAAGTCAACACTAACTGCTATGCTGTATGTACACCAGCAGTCAGAGAAGATCCATATGTGAATATAGGCTCTATTGATTATTGGATGGCAGTAGATGAACTGGCTTAATTTTTTAAAACTTCTGTCTCCTCATATCCAAACTAGGACTAATAATACCTATATCTCAGAGTTGCTGAGAGCACTAATTCAGACTCCCAGAAAGTATACATTGAATGAAGAATGTCTTAACACACTCTCAACAGCACATGCTCACAGACAATTATGGAAGAATTTCAGTTACAAATGTAGCAAGAACAATTGCCATCTTCCACATATATGTGAAACATTACCATGCACAGTGAGAATGAAAATGTAGTCATGACTCTGGACCTGGGGCATTTATTATTAATTCTGACCTGGAAAGAAAGAGCAGGCAATAGTCCCCAAAGTGGAGTGAGGGCTGAGACTGAGCAAGGCACGATACCACTGCTCCAGTTCTGTTTGCAATCTTAGCAATTGATGCTGACAGTGTTATTGGGTTTTCTCTGGTAACTTTGCTGCTGGATCTCTTGATCACCTTAGATCACTGTAGCCCAAAGGAGATGATGATTGTAATGTGTGATCATTTACTAGCTAAGCATTCTTAGCTTTCATGTATTACCTCTGGCACTAAAAAAAATACAAGACTTTTCTTATACAGTAATTCTCTGTGGGACTGTGCTCACAGTAGCCTACAGAAGATACTGGCAAAGCAAACACCCCATAGCTCACAGATTTATGAGGCATAGGCAAAAGATAGAGGGAGCGTTCTCCTAGTAAAAGTAAGCAAAGATATATGTCCAGGTACTTCTTTATAAGTACCAGATGTTCTAGCTGCTCCAGTAAAGGACAGGGAGCCTGGTACATGATATTAACACCCACTTCAGCAGACATTCTCTTCCACTGTAGTTAAAGAATACAAGAAACCAATAGTCAACTAATATAAAACATTATAAAGGAGATTATCTGTATTTTTATCTCTATCTCATTTTTTTTTCTTTTAGTTTTTCAAGACAGGGTTTCTCTTTGTAACAGTTCTGGCTACCCTGGAACTCACTTTGTATTCCAGGCTGGCCTCATACTCATAGAGATCTGCCTGCCTGTGCCTTCCAAGTGCTGGAATTAAGAGTGCTTGCCACCACCACTCAACTCTAACTCTATTATCTATAGGACTTTGTGTAGCCCAAACTAGCCTTCAACTTCCTACGTGACTAAGGATGATCTTGAAGAATCAGAAGGATCACCCTTGTCTCCACCACTTAATTAGAAATGTATGCTATCACACCCATCTTATAAAATGTTGGCAAACAAACCCAGGTTTGCATTTTAGAGCAATGTTCTACCAATATACCTATGTCCTCATCCAAGAAAGTGTCGTCGTTATTAAAAAGTTTGTATATAGTTATAAAGAATCGTCTTGGAATAAATCTTCAAAAATAAAAATAAGTCATCAGTTAAAATATTCTATTACTTGGTTTTAATCACATTGATGACACACGTGCCTCAGCTTTTGGGCAGGCTCAAATTTTGGCATTCAGTGACTAGGGTAGAATTTATCTGTGGTCAAGGCTGCTTCTTTTCCTTGGTTTCAGCCTTCAGAAAGCCAAAGTTTGTTGTAATCCAGACTCTGACCACTTGACATAGAACCCTCCTCATAATGATTTAGTAAAAGTTTTTCTGAATTGATTGAATATTTGATAAAACTCTCATCCAAAAATCCCTGTGATGAAAATCACAGCGGCCCATGCTCTGAACATACAAACCACTTCAGTAGTTGCACTCTCTCAAAGACAGCTTTGCAAAGCACTTCAGGAGAAGAGCTTGTCTTAAGGGATGTTTAAGGGATCAGCAGTTCTCAAACTTTCAGCTGTAGCAGGAAGTTAGCTATAGACTTCATTAATTTCAGAAAAGTAGCTTCCCCTAGAGACAGTCCTGAGGGAAGACACTCATCTCTCTCATTGTCCTCATCATCTCCCAGATGTTGAGTTGAAGTGCTGCTGTGATAATGGTGCAGATGCTACTGCTGGGATGTGATAGCAGGGACTGCACAGAGTGTGGGCACACTGCATGTATGACTCAGTGACATCTGTAGCTTTGCCTCACTGAAAGGGCACGTCACTGAAAGCCAGCTCACCCAGAGAGATTACTGTGATGAAGATAAGCAATGGAACCAGAGAGCTTCTGAATATACTCCCTAGAGAATATTTCAGAGTTCAACTAGTAGAAGATTCTAGTTCACTTCTTCTAAATTCTCTAGCAACAAGACAGTTCTGGTTTGGGGCACATTGGGGATTCAGGAGTTCAAGAAATTGCATAGTCCTCAGAAAATGTGTCTATAACAGTCATGGACACAATGACTTAAACTCCACTACGAAGCAGGCAGGAAAATGAAACTGATCTGTATATGTAGTATATATAATCATTTTAAAATAAAATATTTAAGGGTATGCATGCAGATGTTTTCTACTTGGTAGAGTTCTCACTTAGCCCTAGGGTCAATCTCAGGCATCAAATTTTATTACTTAATTGATCAGTCGGTTAAAGGTTATTAATGTGAAGCATGAATGTGTACAATGAGGCAGTAGGAATTTAGGGCACATTTTCATAAATTTGAAATATTTTTGCCCTACTTTCTTATTTTGAATTGGGGATCCTTATTGCTGTTGAAGTTTAAATTTTGTTTAATCTTTATTCTTCTAAAGTTTTATTAATTTGTTTAAAGTTTACATTTTGAGTAAGTCAAGTTCAACCACTAAGGAAATTGTAGTAATGCCCAGCGTTATCATTCTGATTTTCATTACATGCAGAATGATTTGTCACAATTCAGTGAAAGCAACAAAGCCTAAGTCAATACATAGACTCCAAGGAGGCCATGTATGAGCTTTTTCATAATCAAACATGTATGATACTGAAATAAATGTACATGAGAAAAAAATCTAACTGGCCATTAGCAGGGTAAATTGTCCACCTGAATCACCATGTCTCTTTTACATGAGTCTGAGATTAATGAAGTAGGAGATAGAGTCTGGCTTTATCCTCACTGAGACAGAATTTATATTTATAGAAAAAGTTTCTTCAACTTGGCCTCACCTCATGATTACTCTTACTCCATTGACCTATGTAATACTCCATGTTCTTGGAAGACTTCTATGAATGGTGTACAATCCCAGCATCAAAGAAAAATGTCCCTATAGTCTGGACTTTTTATGAGATTTATACAATTCAATCTGTCTACAAAATCTCTCATGTATGCTAACTGATAGAACAATGCAAGAGCAGGTTACACAAGGAAGAAAATCATTTAAGAAACAATAGAAAAACATAGAGCAGATGTCTCAAGGTCTGGGTGACAGCAACAGCAGAAGCTCAGAACCAAGGGTCAAATAAGAAAGAGGCAGGAACAGGGAGAGCTCTGACCTGTTACTACAATATGGAGCCATGCCAACTCACTTGAATGAAGGTCTTAGGTGCTTTGTCTGGAGAGAGACATTTGGGAAGTCAGTAGGATCAAAGAAGTCAATCCTAAAATGGGTCAGGTGTGTTGCTGGCTTCAAAATTCTGTCTGCATTACTGTACTTCTCTCTGTTAAGGGAAGTCATCTCTGCATTTGTTGCCCATGGCAAAAGCTATACAACATTTACTTTTGACTTGAATCCTATTACAGTTATAACATGATTTCTAAGGAGTTACCCATGAATGTTATCCAGAGTGTCTTAGGCTCCTTTAAACTAGGCAGCTTAAGCAGAAGCAATCACCCCAGCTTTTGCTTCAGTTTCTGAATCTACTTCCTTTTTGTCTCCCTTGGCTTTTACAGATGAGAAGCATTGATTTTCTGGGTTAATTTGTACTCTAGGAAGAGTGTACATGTAGACATTAGTACGGCTTGTCATGGAACAGGCTAATCCGTCAGAGCAAAGGATAACTATCAAGTCTGTCTTCTCCCTCAAACCCACCAGAGTAAGAGAAGTGTCATAGAACAGAGCCAACACAATGTAACTGAGCCATGTAGATGTGGCTACAGGTTTCCATGGCAACTCAGCCTAAGCTGAACTTGAACTTGACATTCAAGATCCATACTCACTAGAGTATGTTCTGTCTTCTAGGCTCTTCAATGGCCAACAAGGAATTATCATTCAGAACTTTAGCACAAGATCCATCCTCACTGTGACCAATGTGACACAGGAGCACTTCGGCAACTATACTTGTGTGGCTGCCAATAAATTGGGCACAACCAACGCGAGCCTGCCCCTCAACCGTAAGTAACGAGATCCCAAAGTGTGCTCCAGAAGTTCTAGGCTTTGCTGCAAGAGCAGAAATTAAACCCAAGCATGCAGTGTGCTCACCATAGGCCTTACTCTAATATAACAAGTTATTTAGAAACAGAATATTTGTTCTGAAGTTATCTGGGTATTTGAAACCTTATAATACCTGTAAACTGCTACATGTAAAAATATCTTAGAGTTGTGGGGGGTGGGAGGATGTTACAGAAATGGCTGAAACATATCTTCTAATTGAAGATGGTTAATGGGGTTTTGTTTTTAAAAGTTCACTCTTGAAGCATGGAATAACTATGACTTGAGTTTACTCTTGGTTGTTTATCTTTAAAAACTCATCTTGGAGTCACCAAAACTCCACATGCTGTAAATAAAATGAAATAGTGAGTAAGCACATGTGGAGAAAATATTCTATCTACCTACATAGCATGTTTACTCAAAATAATATTTTATAATACAATGTAGGGATTGGTTGAGATAAGTGCTACACTATCAGTGCATCCAAATGCAATGGGTTCTCTTGGTGGGTTTAAGCTGAGTGCAAGCAAGGCCAAGAAGTCAAAAAAGGAGGAAGATGGATTCACTGCTGCCAACAGAGTGTGGGCTCATTCACAAAACAGCATCTCCTATCTAACAAAGGAAGTATGGGGGTGTTATTTAAAGAACCTATATGAATGGATATGGCTTAGAATTTGAGAAGTTGCCATGACTGAACAGAATACTTTAAGCATGCTCAGATTGAGGTCATAGATTTTAAAGGGAAGGTGGGTGGCCCATAAGGGCTCAAGGTCATGGGCTTCTGTTCCAAAGACTGAAAAGGCAGACATGAGCACCTTTGGGCATGCTCTATTTTCTCCAAAAGTTTAGCGGATGAAAGGATACTTTGAAACTATATTAGTTTATCTGCCCTCCAGGTACCTTCCCTGTCTTCAGAGCTCACACTGATGCAGCTCAGGGACTAGAAGTGAATGAGCAGCAGCCCTGGGGACCAGCAGGAGGGGAAAAACACACTAATGCTCTTCTCAGCAATTACAATTAGTACCTTTGGGGAGCTTAGTGACTTACAAATTGTTACAGCCATAGAATAAACAAATTTTAAAATTGAGTCTTTTCAAAATATTCAGAAAAGAATTCAGACCCACTGTTTTGGCAGTGCCACAGGGTTGTCTGATTTCTTCTCCTTTCAAAGTTAACATTTTTTCCTATAACATGACACACATACCTATATTACCTGTGATGGCAACTCACCTGAGAAATGCAGATGTTACTTCATTCACCACAGGCTGAGGCATTTCCCCCTTGTAGATATGATTTATGAGCTTTGAATTGAGCTCTGAATCCTATTACAGTTGTAACATGATTTCTAAGGAGTTACCCATGAGTTTATGTTAATACTTCTATTATTTTTGCTCAATATTTGCTAATATTTCTTAGCACTGATTTTGAAAGAAAAACACTCTCTTCTATGTAATGGCTTTCTGAAGAAGTCTTTCCTTAGTTTTTCTCCTGAGAATATTTAAATGGCTTCATGATTAGTAACAAAAGCCACTGAAAATATTAGGAGCAATTTGAATTCCAACTTAATTTAAATATTTTCAGTTCTGTAGCATATTGTCTATACTTTATATGACTTAAATATTCAAAATCCTGAAAGAATAAATGAATTTAAAAGCACAGGATATTTGAGAGTTAAAAACATGTTAACTAGCTGGCAAAATTTGAAAACCACAGCCTATTTTCAAAAACAAAGTAATAAAAGCTCTGAAAAATTAGGAACAAATGTCACTTATGTAAATATATGTGATTTTAAAAAGTGCTTCAAATGTGAAAACAAGGCTAAACTCATTGTTTCTCTTTCTCTTTTTTCTGTCTCTCTCTTTCTCAGACAGACACACATCTCTTGCTCATTCACTCCTACTAACACAGTTTTAATAATTTGTTAATAAAAACAAAAAGCACAGACTTTGTTTATAGCTATAAACTGCTCCTAGAAGTTTGATGTTATATCTATATAGGCAGAACTCTTCCCTATAATATGTGAAGCTCTCCTGCACTAAGCATTTCTATTCTGTACTATAATTGTTTTTATTTTAACTTTTATTTTATTTCTGTGGTGATAGAAATCAAATCTGTGATTCATGCATACTAGGAAGCAACACCTCCAATCACTATAGTTATTTTAACACATATTTTATCTTTCTGTTGAGTCCTGCCTGTAGTCTTCTAAACTACATCAATGTTTTATCAATCACTAGGATGCCTTACTATCAAGCACAAGGCCTACTTTTTAATAGATAATTAGTAAACTTTTAATGAATAAAGAAATTAAGAACTGAGTAAGAAGATGAATGGACTGATAAGGAGGGCTATTTTGTATCTGTGAGTCCTTGCTAGCCTCTGAAGATCCCAGGCAATGTCCCAGGCATTAGAAGTAACATTTACTATTACTTTAGCTGACACCAGATTCTATGCTAATTGCTTACAAGAATTTTTGCATTTAATCCTCAAAAAACTCAAAGATAGGGTTCTTCAGTTCCTCCTTTAAGATAAGGACACTTAGAAGGAGCATGTTTTGTGGCAAAATCATCAGATTTGGCCATGATGAAGCTAAACTTAAGCATTTTCTGTCTTGCTTTCAGAGTCAAGCTCTGAGCCACTCTGTCTTACTACCTAAATCTAAGGGCATAAAACCAGGCACAGAATGGAAGATGTTCATGGCTACTTTGCACAAAGTCCAAAATTGATTTGTCTGTATAACTCTCCTTCTTATACATTGATCAGCTATAGTCCATCGTTAGAATGAACTTCACAACTATTTCAGTCTACTTTGGGTTTGTAAAATCTCACATTTTGCAGATCATCAAAGAGATACAGGGTGATCTGCAAGTTAAGGTTGAGCTATAAGACTATGTAAGAGAAAAGCCAGTGCACTGGGGAGTGAACGTGTAAAAGGGGAGAGAGAAGAGAACATGTGTGAATATGTGTATGTGTGTTTTACATCATGAGAGTCAAAAATATCTTATTTGATTCTAAGGTTTTCTACACATTAGCCATGTGTGGTTTTATGGAAATTACATAGGTTTCAAATTTTAGGTAAGTCATTTGTAAATTGAGGATAATCATAGTTCCTACCTCACAGGGTAGGAATTTATATAATGCCTTTAATACACCTATCCTATTGCCTGGGAAAAAAGGAGGTATTCAGTAAATGTAGTCATTATTGCTATATCATTATAATACTGAATCTTAGTTCAATGCTGTAGTAAGAAGTTTCTGGCCCAGCCAACCCTGAGTTACAGACCAACAGTCCCAAATAATCACACAAAGTCTTATATTAATTACCTGCTGTTTGGCCTATGGCTCACACATATTAGTTGCTAACTCTTACTCTTAAACTAACCTATGATTAACCATGTGGCTTAGTACCTTTTCTCAGAGCAACATTCTCATCCCACTTCCTCTGCATCTCCCTGGAAGATGGAAGAGGAAGTAGGCTTTTACTCTTCACAGAATTTTTTTTTTTACTCTGGAAGCCACACCCATACTTTCTGTCTGCTTTCTGGCCAATCAGCATTTTATTAAACCAATCAGAGGAACAAATATTTACAATGTATAAAAGCATAATTCCAAAGCACAATGCATCTGCAAGAACACTATGGTATACTAGGGATAAATGACTTTATTTGATGGCTGTCTATCTACTGCTTCCCTGTGGGCTTCTCTGGCAAACAAACCACTTGCAGAAGAGGTGGAGGAAATCAGGGTTGGGATAACCTCTTAAATCTAACTCAGAAGCTTGTGTCATGCCTCTTCTAATGCAGTAACCAGGATATGTGAGTATTAATTCCACATTAAAGAACTTGCCCACAGTATAGTAGTTCAGGCATCTGGAATTTTCAAAGTGTAACAACAGAACAAATACATAGCCCCATGTGACACTCATGTGGCTGATTCAGGGGTGGCACCTACTTTCCAAAAAATGTATGTTGGTATCCTGCAATGTTCAAAGACATAGGCCACGTATTGAAGAGAGAAGAATGTAAATTGATAATGTCTCTTCAAGAAGCTCAGACAGCTGAGAATAGAGAACCAGAAGGATAAATGAGTCCAGTGCAGAACAGTCAGCAATGCCATTCTGGAACAGAGAAGGGACTCTTAATCCAGTCTAAGGACCCTGAAAAGGCTGTCCTCTAGAGAAGCTCAAATCGCCGTTTGAATTTCAAGCAACCAATATGTAGATCAAAACACCACCCGAGCCATCATCTTCTTTCTCTGAGGCAGAATTTTCAGAAGTTCACTCAACAATAATCCTAATCATAGAGTACAATGACCCCAATGATAGCATCATGATCAGAGGATAGACTGGAATCTGTGTTCCCAAGAGCTAGGGGCATCATTGGGTTTGGGGAAGGAGGCAATGGTGAAAGATGAAGAGACATTCATGTGATGTCGGGAACAACTGAAGCAACCAGACCCACAAGAGGACATGCTGGAACTTTCCTAGGGATATAGCAAGGGTAAAGAAAAGTAAGATTTGTGAAGAAAGTATGGACTAAATGACAAGTATCAGGACAGGCTTGAATAGGTGTTTCAACTTTATATTTAAAGTCATTGAATGGTTTTAAGAAAGGAATTATATGAAGAGATATAGATTCTGAAAGACTATTTTTTTAGATTTTGTGGTTTCTAAAGCCACACACAAACTTTAAATAACACAGGTATAGAAAAATAGTGAATAATGTAGCCAAGGTGAAAGTTGAGATATAACAAGGAGGTAGTGATCAAATCTGCAAAGAATAGGAAGGGGTAAGGAGTAGCACTCTAGCTGACACCTGGTAGATGGAATAGATGACATTAACCAAAAGCAGAGCATTGACAGAGGATTGTCACTTTTAGTACTTGGAAAGATTAGGGTTTCATTTTCAGACATTTTAATTTGAGACAATGTTCTGTAGACAGTTGGACATAGAGTTTAGAAAAGACACCCTCTGGAAGTTATCAATCAGGACAGGATAAAGAATCAGTGATAAATGCAGGTCAGATTGCTGATAAGACAGGAACAGTGAAATGCATAAAGGATAAAGATCCATAAAAACAGGAATAGTGAAATACATAAAGGAAAGATATGCAAACATCTCTGTGAATCAAGAACAGCAGGGAGAAGCATCAGATGGGGAGAATCATGGAAGGCCAAGAGCAGTGGAGCCGTCTACCACTCAGACCAGAAAAGGCTGGTGATGAGCCACTGTTGTTAGTGATTTATCTAGAGCAATATCTGTGGAAAACTTGGAGTAGATGGCAAGTTTCTATAGACTGAGATAAAATAAAGAAGTAGGAGTTGAGATATGAGAAAAAAAAAAAAAAACTCATTTCTGGAGGCCAGGCTGTATAAAGGAGAATCAGAGCTATCATTCTGAATGCTTCTACAAAGCATCTGGTCTTAGACTAATAGACTAGTGTCCAGTGCATGTGAGTCCATGGCCGCAGTGAGTTTCCTAACCAGTCAATGCTAGTTTCTGCAGACCACCCTGATTCACTTAAAGCTTCTTCCTCCAATTCGAGTTGTGAAAGAAACCAAAAGGGATCTTAATTTCCGCATGTAGCCACCTTATAACCATTTTTTTAAGGCTTCAGGTTGCAATTGTAAAAGTAACTATAATTTTAAACAGCTTTTGAGTAATTTTGTCAAAACAATTACTTTAAATTGGTATAAGAGTACTCCTTGTCAAATGAGAAGACAATATATTGTAGAAAGATAGTGAAAAATCAGGAGAGAGAGGAGGGGGGGAAGAGAACTCTATCTCTCTGTAGCTCAGTAGTTAAAAAGACATTCTTAACACAATTCATAAAGTATAACAGTGTGACAACTATTAATAATAGAATTCCTTACTAAGTACGAACTCTGGGACTCAAAACTGCATATTCTATTATTGGTTTTCACCTGTGTTATGAGAAACACAAGAAGACACATTTTCTGTGTCTGTTCCTTGAAGGAAGGAAACTTGGGTGATCTCATCCTGCCATCTATAGGTCCCACTTCCCAAGTGCTGGCTGTCATGTGAGGAGGGAATCCATTTCCACTCCATCCTGTCTTGAGAACTGGACATTGCAAGAACTCTGCTCCTTACTTTCACCAAAATCATAGGTTGACTTCAGGGTGTGTGTTTGCAAAAGTTCCACATCCATAGAGAAGTTGAGGAAAGAATTCACTGGAACAGAGAAAAGCCACTGAGGCAAATGGGCTCACATTAATGCAGCTCTGTCCCAAGGCCAGTGTGTGATCATGCATGGGGCAAGTATAGCCTAAAAAGTGACAGAGAAACTGTTCACAGTTAGAGACTAGACAGGGACATTCCTATGGTACGTGGATGCCGACCCACCCTGTAAATAGCTTCTAAGTATCCTGTGCATCTTTTCTGGGAAACAAGTACTGGAAATGTTGTAGGGCTTTCTTGTTTAAGAACCTACATCTGGGGGCTGGAGAGATGGCTTAGCGGTTAAAAGCACTGTCTGCTCTTCCGAGAACCCGGGTTCGATTCCCAGCACCCACATGGCAGCTAACAACTGTCTGTAGTTCCAGTTCCAGGCAAACACCAAGGCAAATAAATAATAAATAAAGTTTTTTTTTTTTTAAAAAAAAAAAAGAACCTACATCTGTTCAAAGACACATAGTGCTCTCTTCAGAAACATTAAAACCTCAAAGGGCTCAACCAAACTCTTCCCTGTCTTGACTACACTGCTGAATTTCCAATATTAGTGCTTTCACAAGAATAACTTCTTCCTATCCCCCAAAACACTAGGAGATTATTTATTCTCAGCCTATGTAATCTGGTGGAAAATGTCTGTATTTGAAATGAAAACCTCAGTTGGTAGCTTCTGTATAGAAGTAATAAAGGTAAGAGGAGACAGAGCGTTGTGGCAGCTAAGTCTAGACTGACACTGGTAGCTGTTCTTGTTGTTCTAACCCTAACAACCCTGGTTTGTTTAATTCAGATTATGCTTTACTGGAATATAATACTTTAGGTCTCCAGTTGCTCAAAATGTCCCCAAGTGCCAGTAAACTACTCTGGGCTGCCATTACTTTAGTCTGATACAGGTGGCTGATCCCTCCTGGAAGACAATGACTATAACAAGAGTTTAAATGTTTTATATTCTAGATCAAAAATGATCTTTGCTTCTAAAGCTTATGAAGGATAGGATTTTATTTTTTTCTGAAAGAAACAGTCATCAGTTTACCCTTGGAGACTCCCAAAGACATCTGTAATGTGTGACCCTAAAGGCCTTTATCCTTATGTCTTTGAGATATTAAAAGGAAGGCTTTCCTATGTGTTCTCAAAATAAATATGGGCAAGAATTAGGTTAGGCCTTGTTCACAGACTCTGGTATAGCAACACAAGTCTGTGCAATGGCATTTTGTCTGAATCCATACAGACAAGATTAACACATAATCACTGTCTTTCTAAAACTGTGGGAATTGAGAAAAAAGCAAGAAGTCCTTTCCTCCCCAGATGATGGCTGGAACTTAGATAAATTCTGAGGCATATGAGTAAATATATCCATTCCAGACTACATAAGAATATGGCCTCTCATGATCCAAGACAATAGAAGAGACTGTTTGAGCTTGGGATGCCCCAGGCCATCAGATTGCCATCAGCAGAAGCAAGCACAGAGGGTGCCAGAATTTAGCCCTTTGTGGCCATGGTAGGACTGTAGAGCTGCAGACAGGAAGGATCAGACATGGAAGATTCCATTTTGTAAAGCAAAAGTAGCCCTCTGCCTCCTAAATGAAGCCTTCTTCAACCTCTTGCTGTGTCCAGTAACACATAATGGAACAATTAGGATAAATTCTGAGAAATGCATCATGGTTCATCAAAGGCTATAGTCACACAAATATCAATCATATAAACTATAGCACACTTAGATTATGTAGTACATAAGTGATACAGCATGTTGTTCCTAGGAGAATGATAAACAAAGCATGGGGTTAAATCAAACCAAACAAGGGGAAAATTAAAAAATTAAGACTGCCATCAAGACATAGTAATTGTGAGATATATGCGAGGTTACTTCCAGGATAGTATTTTATGTTAATGTTATTTTTCTAAGTAAAGGGAATAAATTCTAAGCAATGGTTAAGAATCACAGAAGGGAGCTAGAGAGATGGCTTAGTGCTAAAGACACTGTCTGCTCTTGCAGAGGACCCAGCACTTATGTGGTAAGTCACAACCACTATTAAGTCCAGTCTCAGAGGATCCAACAATCTCTTCTGACCTCTGTGGGCACTGCACACACATGGTGCATAGACACACATATAAGCCAAACCCCAATACACATTACATTTTTAAGAGGGAAAGAGTGGGAAACATATTCATTCATTAAAATTCTCAAGGACTATATGGCATTTGTCATTTTACTGTGATACTTTTACACTTTGCAACAGGATTCTTTCTATCCATACTACTAAAAGCCAGTAAGAATGCACAACTATGATGATGCTATGACAACCATTATATCACTAGACTTTGGTACTGTTATAGAATTATGGGACAGTCATCTCCCTTATGGGTCGACATTGGGAGACAGGTCAAAGCATTGATTGTGTATAACAAAAAGAATTGGAGCTAGTTTGCTTGATATGGACTTAATCCTGTAAGATCTTTTCATTCTCTCTGTCACACTGCACTGTGGTGGTGAAGCTTGACAAAATGCCACAAGTTTCAGAATTTGATTTGAAAATTTGTACTCTAGAACAAACCTTTTTTGCTTCACAGAGGAAGAGAGCTCATGCATAAGCATCTAAAGCTCACCCACTCTCTGAGCTGAGCATCTAAAGCTTTGAGTTAAGCAGATCTGAAGGATTTTGGACAGTTCTCTTAACCTTTGAGTCTTATACATCTCACCTATTAAAGAAGAATACTTTGCTTTTATGGAAGGTTCTAAAATTAAAAAGAAGAAGGCTGAGAGATGGTTCAATTGATTAAATCTCGATGTGCAAATATGAAGACCTAAGGAAGAACATAAGGTCAACCTCTGATCTCCACAAACAAGCACATGTGTTCTTATGCACACCTGTATGCATGTACACACACACACCACACAAATACACATCACATATGTAAGAAACATAAATAATAAAAGTAAGTAGAACACACAAGTAGCCCCCACACTACCCATAACAAAATAAGTGTACATGAAACATCCACATCCTTTTCCATCTTTTGTTATAAATTATACAAAATGTAGAAGGATGATCATTAAGAGACTAAAGTCTGTATAAACTGAATAGCTGTAACTTTGTCTCTCTGAATATCCAAACAAACAAACAAGCTGATTCTTTACCTTGTTTCTTAATGCATATCATTATGATACCATGCCTATTAGAGTTATTAATTAAATCAGCCATGCACATAAGCATTCACTTGTAACAAGCAGAAGGAGTAGGCAGATTGATTAGAGAGGCTGTAGGAGATTAATTACTCTACCGTTCTCTTTCTCCTGGGTTAAAAGGCAGTTTGACACAAGTGCATTTCAATCTGCTGCAAACAGCACATGTTGCCCACAGCTGACCAAGGGTCAGGAGGAAGAGGGAGAAGGAACTTTGATATTTGCCATTGTCATCAATGAACCTTGAAAGGCTGCAAGCTTATGGGAATTAAGGACCACAAAAAGTGAAAAAGTACTCATACCATATACCCAGATTCCAGAGGTCCATTATTGAGATCATTGATATTTTCCCTAAATTGAAGAGGTCTATATGCCAACCTATGTGGTCTCCAACTCCTCATATATGAAATCAGAAGATCATGTGAATCTCTACATTCATCAGACATAATGCTCTAAGGACCTATGGACACTGAACATTTGAATAAAATGTTGGTAAATGAGTAAAAAGAGTAAAATTGGTTATTTTAAAGGTATATTTATACTAATATTTTCTCTACTATTTTTATCAGTGATGTCAAAATTATTTTTATTGACTAAAAATACTTTATGTTTAAATGTGTTAGATTTTTGGGATGAATTTTAGGGTTTGTAGGGCAGCTTCAGCACTGGCCTTGATGCTCTGTCCTCTCTGGAGAATTCTGTTCCCTGGGGAGTTTTCTTCACATTCAAAATTTTCTTTCTGCTGGCCTCCATCATCTGAAAAGACCTTCTTTGGGCCTTATGGTTTTCTGTGCTGTTTTACACAACTCTAGTCCTGCAATAAATGAGACCCAAATGTAGTACTGTGAACAGGAAGGCTGCAACTATGAGGCCTCTTGCAGAATGAAGCCATGGCCACAGTCAAGGCATGACTTCCCACAACCATGCGTTTCCAGGTATCCTGAAGACTGCTGCCATATTCCTTTCTTCTTATTCCTGAGAGATCTCTGAGCACCACATCATCCCACTCCCAAATTCAACATGTTTCCTACAGCTGTGACCTGATCTAAGGACAATGACAATGTGCAGCAGGCAGCACACAACAGCTTGTCAACCTAAACCTCAGTGTTTTTATTTTTTTCTCTGAAAAATGGAAATGGGGTCCCCTATTAGGAGGCCCAGGCATATGTGCCGACAAAAGCATTGTTGGAGCCACTGTAACCAAACCCCCACTTTAGTTAGCAGAATGTATAATTATTAGACATTCCTCAAAAAAAACCAGAGTGGAGTCAAATTGGTTTTACTTTTTATTTTTTCTTTAGAGCATTTTAATTTCCAGATAAAGGCAAAAAGGGCAAATTACTGAAGCAGTGATGGTAACTCCATGGGATACACTTTCATGAATTTATTTGTGGTACCTACAGCTGCTAGGGTGGTAGCTGGAGACCTCTGCTCCTCACTGAGAGCATATACAGCCTGGCTGAGGCTTCCTTATGTAAAGTTGTGCAATTGGAATTTCTCTGCAAACAGACTTTAACTATCTGTTCAGTGCTTACTTCAGTGAGCTGTGATACATCAAGCATGAAATGTCATTTCATCTCTGCTATGACCAGTGTTTAAGAAAAAGCAAGCTTCAATGTTCAACAATTTTAATGCAAAGACGCAGTTGAGCTCCCAGCTCAGAGACAGGTTTTAGATCACTTCACACTCTTTCTTCCTTTGATTTTGTTAAAGACTCAGTCCAATTAGCACACATGTGGAACCAGCTAATTAGTGAGGCCGACCTAGATTCCTGCCAGAGCCACGCAGGTCGCTGTCATCCACATCGAAGGAATTACAGTTTTTCTGAAACTTTTATAAGGAAGAAATATCAACACTTTTCTTGAAAACTGGAAGGAATTTGGTCAATACTTTCAGAATTAGCAGCCACAACTCCAGTGATATTTGTTTTTTCTCTAACACTCATAATCCTTTAGGGGCATTGAGGCATACGGATGGATGTGTGTTGTGTGATGTATAAAAAACGTGTCAGAATGGAGAGATGCTCGGCAGCCAAGAGTGTTGCTGGTTCTTTAGAGGGGTTTGGTTCCCAGCACCAACGTAGGGTAGCTCACAGCATCTGTAGCTCCAGAGGGTCCACTGCCCTCTTCTGACTTCCACAGGTACATGCACACATGTGAGAAGATACACACATACATATAAACCAAAAAAAACCAAATTAATCTTAAGCTACACATCCAGCAGTGTTGTATGAGCTAACACAGATTTGGCTTTCTTAAAATCCTAGGAGATGTGAGGAGCAGTTTACAAACTTCACTTAGCTGGAAGAATATGTTGGATGGGTTTATCTCTGCCTGGTGAGCAGGGCCTCTGCTGATGTGTGCCCCTCTGACACTGTTTGTCACGCAGAATCACCTGCCAGCCACACCTAAGGAAACAGTATTGCAAGGCCAAAATCAAAGTGTGCTGTCGTCATGAGACTCTCCTCTTGAATTTCTTTTCTTTGTCATTATATTCCTTCAATTTTTCCTTCCTTTTATTCTCATTGTTTAAATTATATAATTATATATAAAATGTGAGTGAAGATGAAAATATCCCTCGTTCTGATACCACTAGTGAAAGTTTCATCTATTTTTGTTTTTGTCTGTTTCTTAAAATTTTGATACATTTTGAATCTTTCCTATTGTTTTACTTTTTTTTCATTTTCCCTCAACTCTAAGATCCAATCAACTCTAAAAAAGACAGACAGGTAGACAACTGCCTCTGTAACTAGCAGTATAGATTTGGGGCAGAACCAAACAGCTTCAGAATAGGCAAGCTCAAATTGCTTTTGAAAGCTTCATCACTGAAAATGTAATCAAACTTGACTTACCCCAAATTGATTAAGTTATAGCCTAAGGGCCAACCTTTGACCAAAGAGCTTCACACCTGCATTGATCCAACATGCAATTGAATTACCCAAGAAATCCATGCATTTTCACAGTGTTGGCCCTGAAGTGCAAATGGCCAATTTGAGAAGGAACTAGGTTTTATTTCAAATGTGTTAGAAGGTTTTTCTCATGTGACCAAAAGTTCATGGAGGAAAATCAGGCTTACTTTTAAAAAATATTCACTTAGTCATGGAATTGTTTCCCAAAGGGTATTTTGTTTGCCAGATGTTATATGATTTGATTAAATAAAACTTTTCTTCTCCTAAGAATATTTTCTGACTTTAAGAATTCCTTCCAAGTATATGCCAAAGTGTTTGAGAAAGAAAATTTGTGAGAAAATAGGACAGTGCCATTATTACACAAGTGGACAAATTACAGGACATTGTAGGTTGCAAGTCATATGCAGAGTGCAACTGTTTTTACTGTGGTCGAAGCAAGAGAATCTCCCAAGAGTCTCTGCAGAATCCTATTCATAACCACACACCACTCACTTCCTTTCCTGAACATTTGGTAAGATTGTCACATTAAACAGTCACACACTTCCAAAGCAAAAGTCTTTAATTATGCATTTCTTTTTTTTTCTTTTTTTTCTTCTTTATTTTGTATTTATCAAAAAAACAGTAAAAAGAATTTAAAAATGCCGAAGAGTTAACAATAACTATACAGAGGATAATAATCATAAGCATGGCTTATCAAGGGTGGAAATGCAAATAAGATTACTACACATATATTTTCTTTGTGTTCAGCTTTCCCTCTGAATTTTTTTTTCCATCCCTGTATA